>JADRCC010318920.1:0-22576 GCA_019843855.1 Hylomyscus alleni | reverse complement strand
AAAAACATATACTACATGCAATCAGTTCTTTGTTTTTCCTTTCCATAATTATAGAAAACGCATGTATGTTGTGACTTTCCATGTGTCATAATGTGTTAAGTTCTACACCTCCACAAGTCAATTGATATAGACTTCTCTACTGGATTTTTAAGTGGCATTGGAGATTTTGCCTTCTGGCTTCTGGTGAGCAAGTATGACCACACAATCCTCACTGTCTTCAAACCCAGGGAGCCCATCTGTGTAATCGATACATTATACAGGCATAGCATCTACAGTACTCTCTCCTGTCATTGCTCCTCTAACTTATTTGTGATATTAATGGGTTTTTTTTTTTTTTGCCAATTCATTGCATTATTCACCCTCAAGGTCCATTCAAAAGCAGTGTTAAAGTTAAAGTTTTATGATTTCTTCACTTTTCAATGTCTTCTGCAAGGTAAAGTCAGAGATATTCTGAGATATTCTAAATTTTAATTCTAATGACAGACTAGTACCCAGAGAAGGCACTGACTTGGTGGGTGCCACAAACCTTTGTAGGGATCCACAATATCGTCCACATTAATGACATACTGGTTTATCAGTCATTTGGATAAACCATTCAAGAGCCCAGAGTTAACATCTAGAGAGCTTAGCCACATAAGAATATCTATGCCTAGAATCTGTTCCATGCTTTAGGGTAGAAGATTTTTGTCGAGCCAAACTTGAAACTTGGATAATCATCTGTGTCTCTGGTTATCACAAGTCTAGCTTCTGCTAACTCAGACTGTAGTAGATAACCTTTTTTAAATAAACCAAAAAGCTCTTTTGACTCTCCCACATTTGTTTATTTATTCATTCATTCATTTTATCATTCATTCATTCATTCATTCATTTATTTACAACACCTCTTTCTCATCATTATTCCTGAGACCCTCAATACAACTTAACAATTGTGAGATGTCTCTGCCCTCTTTGTAATGTTTGCTCTCCACATTTTCCAGGTTCCTGAACCATTGGACTTGAAGGGTGTTTCTCTGATCAATATACTTTTTGAAGCTAGGACACTTCAGAGATCTTTAGCAGCTAGATTGTACTGTGCACCATCACTGATCTGTGCACATTCACTTGGGTCATGTCTCTCTTGTCTTCTGGGTATGATTAAACAATCCCCAGGCACCTCTTCAGTCTTTCACCTTTCTATTTATTCTAGTCCCCCTGTTTTAATTTTTGTTTTCCTAAAAGAAGTCATATAGGATATGATCATGCCTGTGTTTGCTGGTGGAATGCCAGAGAAGGGTCATGGAAATGACAGGAAGGAGCAGGCAAGGGTTTTGATTTATTCTGTGGAAGAGAGATGGGCAGACGGAAAGATAGGCAGAGAACCAGATCATAGATCAGTCTCAAGAAACCTTTATTTTGGCTGAAATACAGACCAGTTTCCTCTGTAACAGTGACCCTATACTGATGGCCACTGCTCATTCCCAGGGAATGGACAGGAGCTTGGCAGTTAATGCAAAGTAAACCCAGAAAGCTGGTAGCCAGGCGACACATGCTCCTACAGAGGAGCTGAGCAGCTCATTCCATTGTGGCCAACAGGGATTTTAATTGGCTTCTGATTGATAGTTAACATTTACTGGGCATTTGTTATATGCCAGGTGCTTGGTGCTAAGAGCTATTAAATGTGTTTACCCACTGAATATTCATAATGAGTATGATGATTATGTTTAATTTTCAAATTTTAACTGAGAGTTGGGCATAGTGGTTCATGTCTGTGATACCATGACTCAATAGCCTGAGGTAGGAGGCCAGACACTAGGCTAGGCCACTCTGGGCTACACAGTAAACTCTAGTCCAACATGAGCTACTACATGAGACCTTATCTCAAAAAGTAACCCAAAACTTAACCGAGGCTCAGAAAGGACATTTACTCAAAGATCATAGGGATTTGGTTCTCTTGAACAAATTAGAACAATTTGTGAAACTTCCCATTAATACAAATTTATTATCTACTATACTGCCAGCTATAGTTGAAATATTACATAATCCCCCCAAACCCATGTGTTTGAAGGGATGTTCACTAGATTGGCACCACTAAGAGGTGGTGAGATCTTCAAGAGGTGGCATCTAATAGGAGGTTTAATCCTACAGTGGGATTGTGGGACCCTGGGCCCTCACTCTTTGCTTTTCAGTAATAAGGTAGATGGCCCTACCAGGTCACATGTGGTATACCATGATCTACTGCTGCTTTACCACAGGCCCAAAAGCAACTGAGCCACTGAAGCACAGATGGAAATCCATAAAACAAACCCTTCCTCTTTAGAAGCTGAATTATCTTGTGTTTTCATTGCAGTCATGGAAAGCTAACACATTCCTCAAACACCTTCTATTTCTGAAGATTCACCATATCCTTGGATGACAGGAGTGAGCCATATATTCACCTTGTATTGACCTTACCCTCACAGAGTTCAAGTGTACTGAAGGAACATGAAAACTCAGATTCTAACACAGCTTTGGTACAGCATACAAACCACCTCAAAATACTTCCAAAAGGCCTACTGGAGAATGTGATTCTTAAACTGACCAGAGAAGGAATAATACTTTGCTTGATAACAAATGATGAGCAGAGATGTACAAGGAGAGCAAAGAGTATACACAGATATCTATGAACCACACATAGCCTGCTGTATCAATGTAGCTAGCAATAATGTGTGGTTCTCTTTTCTGCTACTTCCCTTGGCACTGCTGTATACCTCAGACAGGGAAGGGTGGAGTGAAGCCAGAGTTTAGTGGTCTGCTTCTTTTCTGGGTTATCTAGGCAATGCTGCACCAGGTGGAAAATGGGTTGATCAGCAAGATCCTTGTCCAGCAGTGAATGTGGGTGGAGAGAGGCCTTCTCTGAGGATTTTAGTGTTATAGCTCTTCAGTGTAACAGAAGATATTTAATGAAACATCTCTCTTAGATGATAATCAACAAAACACCTCATGTGTATATGCTTTATCTGGGGGTGAATCAAGGCTATATATATGAATCTCAGAGAGTAGGAAGGGGTTCTTCTTAGGGTGAAGTTTCAATGGCTGAGGCTTAATGTTCTGGAGATATCTCCTTTGCATGGGGAGGCATTCCAGGAGGATGAACCTCGTAACATTGTCAAGGAAGAAGTGACATTCCTCAGGTAGAAGATGGAGGGCCAGGCTCCCCAGATCAGTTGGAGAAAAGAAAGCTCAGGTAAAAGAGATCCTCAATTTTGTTGCAAGATCAGGAAGGCTGTCCAGACATGGTAGAATACAACCATAGTAGCAAGGTACTGGGCCTGTAGAAAAGAGTTCTAAACTGCTTGTTAACACTAAATTTGTCCCATATGGATATATGCATGTGAGAAGACAAGAAAACATTTCATGACCCCCAAAAGGATGTATAAGACAAGCTTTAGAGTTGACACATGGAAGAAAATAGGTATTTAAATAAAATCTTACAGAGATTTGTATCACATTTCATTTAGTTCAGATTTTTGAGCCCTTCCTACTTGACTAGTACAAGAATTTCCTGGTTGAGACATCCTCCCTTAATTGTCTCTATGCTCCTCTCCATGTTACAGGATCAGAATCCTCACACAGCCTATGTTAATCTGAAGTTCATGTTTCCCATTGCTCTCATCATGTGTCATATTTACAGATGCCTGGTCTTTGAGGTCTTTCATAAGCCGGACTGCTTTCTTCATATTAAGCCAGATGACACTATCAAAGGCAGCAGTCTCAGGCACTGGGAATACAGCAATAAATGAAAGGACTTATTTTTTTTATATCTTTTGAGACAATGATACATTTTCAGATAAAAACGTGAGATTTTCTTTGATTAGTCCAGTGGAGGAAACTTCAAACAGGAGGGGAGAAATTATGCTATATACACACACTGTTTTGATAAAGTGACAGATTTAAACAACTGAGGAATAATACAACTAGTAAGTGGATAAAAGTGTGGTGAGAATATATAAATATATAAACATTTATGTATATAAGAAAATGAACTATGCACACTATGAAATATATATATGGTCATTTAGTGAATCTTTAATATGTGCCAAGTACTGAGATATTAAGTTGTGTTATGTACTGGTCTACACTACTCACATATTGTTATTTATGTTTCCTGTAGTAATTGGAACATGTATTATTTCTATAATAATACATATCTTTCTATAATAATATTTATCTTTCTATATCCTTAAGATGAAAAACCTGAAATCATGCAACTTTCCCGAAGTCAAATCCATAGTTAACTCAACGAGCCCTGACTGAATTTAAGTCTAATTCTAATCATGGGGTTTTCTCCACAGCACATTTCTAAACATCTCTTTGACGCTCTACCAACAGCTTCCTTTAGAGGCACTGGCTTCCTTCAGAGCTTTCCCCATAAGAAATGCTAAGCTATTACACATCAGGTTAGGTGAGACAATGATCCAGGAAGTCTCCATATTTCTTCATGTCCTGTATGAACTGACACTTGAGCTTTCTTTCCAAGGATTAGTGTTGAATAAGCATCTCTGGAAAACAGAAAAGCTGGCCTTTTCTGGAGCAGATTCACTTCCTGTTCTGTATAGTGAAGATAGTATCTCTCTTCAGGATGAATATCTATTGGAATACAATAGGTTACAGCCTGTTATAACATGTGGAAGATTTCCTAAGCTCAAGTTTCCTGAGTTGAGACATGAAGTTCACTATGTATCACATCTATTGGCTTTCCCCTGTATCCTCCTCCTTGGTGCCTGGAACAGGGGAATAAAGTTTGTGGTTTGCTGAGCCCTGTGCATAGTGGTTTATCTCTGACCTGATAGTGTTGTACCTTCTATAGATTCCTACAAGATACCAGTCAAGGCAACTTGTTAGGTTGCAAGTGAGAGTAAACCTCAGACTCCACAAGTTTTGACATTCACTTCTCTATTCATGATATTATTAGACTAATAGTTGTGCCCTTGATTGACACATTTCGTCCAATTGTTCTTAGACATTCTTTGAGGTATTTGACCTTTGAGCTGTCAGTTCTCTTTCTTTCTTTCTCTTCATTATGCTTTCTTTTGGCTGCAGGGGCTTTGTGTCTCTTAGCTTCTTTTCACCTTTCCCTGAATTTTAACTCTAAAAATTATATCCATTGTTCACACCTTACAGTAAAATAAATGTGTTGCCTCTCAAAGAGATATTTGCATTTTTGGACTCAATTTTAGATACAGACTTCAGCTCTGGAAATAGCAAGTTAAGAAGTTTTAATAAGGAAGTAGAAGGAAACTTACTTGTACCAGAGATTAAAATTCATTTGCTTTACTTCTGAAATTAGAGTGCTCAATGTTTTCCAGCTCTTTTTATAAGTCAAGAAAGTTTTGGATTGACTCCAAGTTTCAGTCTATACAACCATACTCCAGTGTTTTACATCTATGGGTTTGACCAACTGCACTTCAAAATCATTTGGGGAAATCGTCCTTGTACTGAATATGTACAGCATTTCTTCGGTCTCATTATTGTCCAAGCTGTGCAGTGGAGGAACTATGCACAGCCTCTACACTGTTAGGTATTGGACAGCATCTACAGATGATACAATGTATAGAAGTGGGTTTGTAATGTCTAGGTTCTATGCAAATACTAAGACATTTTATATGCAGAGTTTGAGCATCTGCAGACTTGGGTGTCTGCTGCAGTCCTGGCTTCATCTCCCACGAGTACTGAGCAATGACTATATTTGCCACTTAGAAGTATGCTGAGAGTTTCGTTAGTTAAGCCAGGCACAAATTGTTACTATAATATAAACTTTTGAGACTCAGTAGGCTAATAAAGGCACATTTCTTATTCATGTTGAGACCAGCATGTGCTTGGCACTAAGTGGACCTGGGTCCATGGGCTCCTTCCATTCATGGGGCAGAAGAGGGATTCCACAGCAAGGACACACATCTTACCAACCACCTGAGAGGATCGAATATGTTTCCTTTTTCTCATACTCTATTGGCTGAAGCTCATTTACATGACGGCATCTACATGCTAGAGCCAGAGAGCTCTGCCTCGTGGCCAGATAAAAAGTAAAACAAGTTGAATTGCACACAGAGTTATCACTGCCTAGAATTTGTACTCTTTGTTCCAGAATAACTCAGTAGCGCCGGATATTTCTGACAAACGCTCATGAATAATTCACTTTGACACAGAGAGGGAATGCCATATGCTGCTTGTATTTGTGGTTTCTTTGGTTTCAAATCAGTTGCTTCCTTTTCTGCAGTGAAAATAATAGTAGCTTACATTCTTTCACATAACCTTAAATAAAAACCTAATTTCACAAACAATTTGTATCGTATGATACCATTATTGTAAATGGGGACAAACAGCATCTACAAAGCAAACTATCAGAATACAGCAACAGTCAGTTCTTCAACAACAGAAACCACTGTTACTGTCTCATATATTTATATTTTTCTGAAAAAAATAGATTTACAATTAGGAAAGTAAAATATTTGTATTTCAAATAATAGAGACCAACAGCATAGAGCTGTTAGACTATGCTGTTTTCATGCTATTGATTTGGTGCTTAAGGACGGCAAGCATTAATAGTGTTATGCCCACTTTGCAGAGAAGAGAACTGAGGCTCAGATAGAGTAGAATTGGCCAGTGGCATACATCTAGAAGCAGTCAACCTAAGAGTTAAACCTACACTATATTCTTCCAAAGTCTGTTTGCTCCTGCAGTACCAAAGTGACTTCAGGAGCCTAAGCAGACTAGTATGCTTTTGTCTCTTCCAGTAGCTCTTGATTTCAACAGAAAAATTCACATATAAACTTCTTTAAGGAATTCTTCCATAGTTCCTATTAGACAGACACCCATAATGTCCTGCAGTTACTTGCCCTACAGACTCACTTAAAAGGAAGTTCTGAGCATCTTTAGGTATTTGTAGGTAAAGGCTCTTTGACAAAGAAATTATAGTGTAGCCTTTCCTCTGTATCTCCATCTGCTTGCATGGAGTGTGCTTAATGAGTCCTCGGTGACTCTCCCTGCATGAAAGGATTAGAGAAGTTGCCAGCCCATCCTGTCAGTTCCACATCAGATCCAGATGGCTCTGCACACTCCATTTTTAGTTCCTGTTTTGTTTTCACCTCTCAGGGTAAAAAAGAACAGCCTGTAACATTGCGATGGATAAATTTCTGCACAGTGACTACGTATGCAGAGCATCACGGCTGCCGCTGTTCTCTAGGGCTAATTAGCCTCTTAATATCACAATCATCAGTATTGTCCACCTGTCTGCTACTGAGAAGTGGTACTCAAGGGCTCCTGGTAAGAACCAGAGAAGTCCTGGATATAGAGAGGTTCAGTAGTGGGCTACAAAGTTGCAACTGACCTTTAAGAAGTGTATGCACACACTGAAGCACACAGAGAAAGAAAATGCAACGAGAAGTAAGCCTTCCCAAGAGCTGGTGTTTGGAGTGGGCTGGTAACTAGTTATTATGTTACGAAAATGGAATGTCCGATCTGAGGCTGGTGACAGGTAAGGTTAGTGGCAAATAAGCATATTCAAAGCCTTCTTTTATAGCTTTCTCCTATAGAGTCCAGCCCCATCCCACTCTCTCCCTTTAACCTTCCCTCAATACTGTTACATTATGGGAGGGGGTGGCAGAGAGGATGTTATTTTAGGTAGCAGGATAATTTTGGTCATCAGAGAGCTCTCTCTACTGTTTTAACAGCACTTCCTGGGAGCCTACACATAATGTTCAAAAAATGAGGAAATGAGAGAGAGTCAGCTAATCTCATGGAATGCTGAGGCCAATCAGACAGTTAAGGGGCAAGCTCTCCAGGTCACTGTGTAAACTTCCAAGTGCCACTTAGAGTAAGTGTAGCATTTGCCACCTTCCCTGGAGGAGACACACCACTTCTGTCTCTATTCCAGAGTCTTAGACTGAAAATTGAACATATTCCAGAAAAACTTTTCAAGATAATTAATTGTTAAAAACCTTAAAGGAACCAAAATAGAGATTGCTTCATAAAGATGAAACAAAGTAATACAGACACACACAAGCCAGGAGTTTCCCCCCCTCATCGGTCACACTGGTCACTTGAAGTGTTATATAACTTGTTTCCTTAATAATTTGCAGATCTGTTGTTACATCAGAATGCAAGAGAATGGGGAGGTGAGATGTGTCCTAATTTCTAGAAGGAAAATTTAAGGCAGCTGTGTGCAGCAGATGTTGTGGAATGGCAGTACCTGTGCAAGTCTTGTGATACTGTGGAGTTTTATCATTACAGAACTGATGTTTAGAGAATGAAAATGATGTGACCCCTTTGAAAACAACATAGGATTCTGGCCTTAGTTCTGAGGTGGGACCAAGCATGCTTAGAAAAAATCATTATGAAATATTGCTGGTCATCATTATGAAAAAACACAGAGAATTTAGTTTAGTTCCTCCTTCTCCTACTGGCTAGTTTGTACTCAGAAGGCATCTTAAGACTGGTGAATGCTCTCAACAAAAGAGTGGATGAAGGGCATGGGCTGATTCTCAAGACTCAGACGTTTGTGCTCTTTCAAGTGAAGGTGCTTGGATTCTAGACATTTATGGTTTTCCCTTCACAGTTTTCCTATCTTATCACTCTCAAAAACATTTCTAGGTATGATTGTGCACTGTCATCAGAAACCCAAAGACCCAATAACTCTAGATCCCTGTCTGAGCACCACTAAGCACTGGGCAATGAGGAAAGCAGATGTCAGAATATAATGCCAAAGTATGGCACCATGGTATAAGGAGGATGGTCACTCATACTCTCTCCTAGCTCTTGGCTTTCTCCTGTGGGGGGGTTCATGAAAAGAATTATGACAATCTGTTTTGACTTAAATGTAGAATGTTCCCCGTAGGCTCATGTGTTTGAACAATTGGTCCCCAATTGGAACTACTGTTTTATTGGGGACACTTTATACAGTGGAGTCTTGCTCAAGAAATTGGAGCAGAGCCTGAGTCATAGCCTGGCTTGGTCTCTGCTTTCAATGTTTCAATGCAACATTGTTTTTTTTCCCCTAGTGTTTGCATCAGGTTCTTCATTAGCACATTTGCTTTTGACTCATTCATTGTTACACCTTCACCTTTACAAACTGCAGCTTCTTTTACTTGCTTCCTTAGAAGTAACTGACTTGAATGTAAGTGCAAATATAACTCAAAATGTAAGTAACTACCTTAGTTGAAATGTCTCAGAGTCTTAGCATAAACAGAGCTTTTCAGGATCCGAGCAGCATCAACTTCTTTGGCCACTGTCTTTAGCTTTATCTTAATTCTTACTCAACTCTGGCATCAGGCAGAGAGAAGTTACTGTAAATTTTGTTTTGGACATATAGTCTTTCTTTTCATTTTACTATTTTCATTAAACTCTTTGTAAAATCTGTTCTCTTTACAAACACTATTTGTGTTCATTACTTTTCTCCTTGCTGGGACAAAAATACCTGACAAAAGCAACTTGCGGATGGAAGGGTTTATTTTAGTTCAGTTTGAGAGTACAGTCTGTCACAGTGAGGCAGTCGTGGAGACAGAAGCTTGAGACAGGTTTATGGCATCTACAGTCAGAAATCAGAAACAGAGGGAGGTCAGAGTTCATCTTAGTTTCTTTATATGCAGTCTGTGATCCCAACCCACAGCACAACTTTCCTAAGTTTAGAGTATGGTTTTCCTACATCAATTAACCTAGTGAACAACCTTTCATAGATATGTGCAAAGATATGTCTCCATGATGGTTCTTCATCCTGTTAAATTGGCATTGAGGAGTTGGGCCATCACCCCATCTACCTCTTTCTTAAAGGTATGAGACAGTCTTTGTATTGATAGGGTTAGCAAGGAAACACATGCCATAAGACAGCACATGCTTGATGATAGCTAGCATTACAGTTTGATTAATTAATGTCCCCAAACATCAAATGGTACAGGCTTGGTTATCCATGTGTGACACTATTAAGAAGTGAAACAAGCCTTAGAAAGTAAGGTTTCACGGAATGAGATTAAGTCGTCAACAGAATACCTTTGAATGGAGTGAAAGGACCCTGGCCTCACTTGTTTCTGAGTAACATAAAGTGAACAATGTTGTTCTGACATGATATTCTGATAAAATTACAAGGTTAAGCCATAATGGAATAAACTTCTGGGACCATGAGCCCAAAGTAAACCTTTCTTTCTCATGAGTTAATTGATATGAGGAAAGTTGTCACAGTAACAGAGGCTCACCAATGTAGGAGACCTGTATATGAACTGCTAAGCACATGTAGGATACATTCTCATTGTCTTGCACACTCTCAAAACTGATGATGACACAGTGAAGTTGATATTCTCATAGTTGTTAAATTAGATGTATTGTAGGACTTCCGTTTTAACTAATCACCAGAACCATGCTCTGCAGCCCAAGCTATAATGGGATTAATCATGGTGACGTTCATGCTGCCAATCAAAATTAAGGTTTTTATATTAACTCTTAAGTGACAAGGAAGTGAATCATAGTCAAATCCCTAATGGACTGGTTAGGCTGGTCTGTCTAGCACAATACAGAAAGTAATGTTGAGATGCCCCTCCCACTTTAAGTTGCATGTTTCCCTTCCTTACCCCTTTATTTCTGTCCTTAAAGCCACACTCTTTTGTTTATCTCATTAGCACTCTCAATCTATTTTGTAAAATGAGGTGCTGCTATAATCTAAAATGTCAGTTAGAGCCTTTAAATTAAATTTGTAATTTTGTCTGTCTGACTGTCTGTCCTTATCTGTGTATATATGTATTTATGTATGTATGTTGTAAACATATATGTATATGTGTGTCATTTAGGTGTGCTCATGAGTGCAAGTTATAGAGGCTAGAGGTCAGCATTGGGTGTCTTTATCCATGGTCCTTAACTTTCTATTTTGAGACAGAGTCTTACTGAAACCCAAGCTCACAGCTTCAGCTAGATTGACTGGCCAGAGGCCCCAGCATCTGTGTCTCTGCTTCTCTGGAGTAATGCCTTATAACCTTATGCCATCTCACTTAGCATGTTATGTGGGTGCAGGGGACAGGAACATATGCCCTTACACTTGCATGGCAATGACTTTATTCATTATCACCCTCACTAGCTCTACCTTCGGCTTTTGATATAGCTATTATCTCCACTTTGTACACAGGGGAGCAGAGGTATCAAAGGTCTAGAAAACTTACCCAAGGCCACAGAACTCATAGGAATATGAGGTGGGATAGAATGCAAGTCCAGAAGTGTAAACCAACAGCCTTTTGGGAGCATACATTTTAGTCTCATTTTGCTTCAAAGGACATTGTGCTATGCATGCCATATAATCTGACTTTCTCTTTATGAGCATCTGTGGCTACTGCAGAGAATGTAAGGAACAGCAAGGAATGAAATCAAGGGACTACTTAGCTAATGGTGGCTTGTGGTCCTAGAGGACAACCAAACACGACTTTTAACAATGATGGTCTTGTAAGTACTTCAATAGTAAAACTAGAAAAGTGACCAGGAAACAGAGAGACCAAAGGAAGACATTCAATCAGCCAAAGAAACAACTGAATTATGTTCTGATTGTCTACTCATTTAACAAATAACTGCTACCAGGGAAACACTGGACGAGAGAAACGAAGTGAAAAAACAGCTGGGCAAACATCTTATGGGATTTACATTCTATTGAGAATACTCTTGATCAAAAACAAAAGAAAAATGATATCCTATCCTCACCCACCTCAAGTTTGTGGCTGAGACCCTGCAATAAAAAAAGTTAGCGAAATCTAAAACATTTATTGAGTATACAGTTTACAAGATTCAAGAGCCTTTGAGGGAAGTGAAACCCCTTCTTAGGGCTTCATTTTTCAGTGAGCCTTTTTTTTTTTCTTATTTGTGGTGAAGAGTAGATGGTCTCGGCTGAGCATAATTAGAGAGAGAAATAATCTTGTCTAAGGACAGTAAGTGAAACTGTGTTAAGCAAAGATTGTTGGGTGAATGGTGTCATGCTTCCCACCATGATGACAATGGGCTAAACCTCTGAACTGTGAGCCAGCTCAATTAAATGTTTCACTTGATAAGAGTTGTCATGGTCATGGTGTCCCCTCCCAGCAGTGAAAACCCTAACTTAGACTCTGGGTTATAACCTGTTTGGGGAGGAACAGGAGAAGAGCAGCCTAATGTGTGACTATCTGACTTCTATAGTTTTCTCAGTTCTCAAAGTGCAATGTTGCCTATAGGATTCCACCCACCCTATAGAAGGCAAGCAGGTGTCCTATATAATCTTATGTCACAATAAATGCCATGGGAAAAGGGAAAAACGGGAAGGCAAGGAGGTTGGTATTGAAATACGAGTTTAGGAGAGCCTCTGTAGAAGGGGACATTGGAGGAAAAGAGCCTAAACAAAGCAAGAAAAGTCAATCACATGGACATTAAGTAGAAGATGGCTTCATAAAGGAGACTTACCAAGTTAAAAGTCTTGAGGTAGGAGCATGCCACCATGTTGGAAGGATAACAAGGAGTTGATGTGACTGAAGTCAGAAAACAAAGGAGAGCAGTCTAGATGGGACAGCAGTGGACATGGTCTCCCACCATTACAACATCCTCAAGACATCACCAGTAGCCTGATGGGAAAGGACTGTTCTAGGAGCACAGGAATAAGAAAAATGTTACTGAGAGCCATCCTATTAGAAGCGAAGGTAATACAGAATTAAAGCAATAATAAGAGCCATCCTTTCGGGTGGCAGTTCTCAACCTGTGGGTCGCGACCCCCAGGGATCGCATATCAGACATTTCCATTATGACTCATAATGGAAATTACAGTTCTGAAGTCGTGATGAAATAAGTTCACGGTTGAGCGGTCACCACAGCACGGGGAGCTGTGTCAAGGGGCCACAGCCTTAGAAGACTGAGAATCCCTGCTTTAAAAGACAGCTAGGGACAGATCCAGACAAATCAAACAGATTACAGTGAACAAGGTAGTCTGCAGCTCTCATGTATCAAAACAAAGTGTTTCGGATGAGTTCAGTCTCAATTCGGATATCCTGTCACTAGTAGGGTCTAGCTAGTGTCTTAGGTTATCTTGAGTTATCTCTCCTCTAGTTCCAGGGAAAGGGACTTGGTTTCATTTTCATTCTTTTTCAATTTCCTTTTAGTCTTAATGGAAAACGTTTTTAGCATCTGAAGGACTTTTCTTTTAATAGCAAAATTGAATGATTTGAGTGAAAACCTCCACTTTTAGCATTGGTTATATAGTTTCACTGAAAACAGCAGTATATGAGAACTAAATTTAAATAGCAAAAAGTAACTTTTGTAGTTTATGACATCCTCCATAATATTCAAATATTATAGGGGACAATAAGACCTGGAGTCAAGGACTAAATTATGAAGGAGTGTGTGATTATACTTGGGTCCAAAGCTGAGCTTTTCACTTCCAAAGCTATTACAGATTGCCTTTCAATTAAAATTGCCTCTGGATCCTCCTTAAACTCCACTTCCTTCAGGTGCTACTTTTTTCACGTTTTTTTTTTTTAAATTAGATATTTTCTTTATTTAAATTTCAAATGTTTTCCCCTCTCCAGATTTCCCCTTTGAAAACCCCCTATCCCACCCTACATACCCTGCCTCTATGAAGGTGCTCCCCCACTTACCCACTCCCGATTTCCTGCACTGGCATTCCCCTACACGGGGGCATCGAACATCCTCAGACTAAAGGGCCACTCTTCCCACTGATGTCCAACAAAGCCACCCTCTGCCACATACTCAGCTGGAGCCATGGATCCCTCCATGTGTATTCTTTGGTTGGTGGTCCAGTTCCTGGGAGCTCCAAGGGGTCTGGCCTGTTGACACTGTTGTTTCCCCCCACAGGGCTGCAAACCTCCTCAGCTCCTTCAGCCCCTTCTCCAACTCCTCCACCAGGCTGCCCCTGGCTTTTAATATTTTTTAATCTATGATATCAGAAACCTGGTTCCCTTGTGTTAGATGTGATTATCTTTACATTTATTACATTTAATTACATTTAATGTTTGAACCTTTGCACCAATGTTTCCCACCAAAAGTTGAGAAATTTATAGTTATTAGTTTCAAACATTATCTCTTTTTTCTTTTTCTTTGTGGAACATGATTTTAATATTTTCAGCTGTTAATATTCAACAAACAGAATAATTATTTTAAGATATATTTCGTTGTTATGTCTCCCTTTTCATTTCTGATTTTGTGAATTTACATTCTGTCTCTGTGCCCTCTGGTTAGTCTGGCTCAGGGTTTATCTGTCTTATTGATTATCTCAAAGAACCATCTCCTGATTTTGTTGATTCTTTGTATAGTTCTTTTTGTTTATATTTGCTTGATTTCAGCTCTGAGTTTGATTATTTTTTGTTGTAGAGCTTTCAGGTATGCTGTTAAGCTACCAGTGTAAGCTCTCTTCAGTTTCTTTTGGAGGCACTTAGAACAATGAATTTTCCTCTTACCACTGCTTTTATTGTGTCCCATAAGTTTTGGTATGATGTGTCTTCATTTTCATTAAATTTGAAGAAGATTTTAATTTCTTCTTTCTTCCTTGACCAAGTTATCATTTAGTAAAATGTTGTTTAGCTTTTATGTGTATTTGTGCTTTCCTTGTCTTTGTTCGTATTTGGTCCTGTGAAGGTTCTATGCCCCAGTGTAGGGGAATGCCAGGGCCAGGAAGCGGGAGATGGTGGGTTGGTGAGCAGGGGAGAGGGGGGGGAACAGGGTTTATTTTATTTTATTTTTTCTTTATTTTGGAGGGGAAACTGGGAAAGGAGATATCATATGACAAATTTCTAATAAAAAACAAAATAATAAATTTTTTTTTTGCAAAAAAAGAAGAAAAAAAGACCATCCTTAGTTCATGATGATCTGATAGGGTGCAAGATATTATTTCAATCTTCTTGTATCTGTTGAGGCCTGTTTTGTGACAGATTATATGGTCAATTTTGAAGAAGGGATGGTGAGCTGCTGAAAAGAAGGTATATTCTTTTGCTTTAGGATGAAATGTTCTATATGTATCTGTTAAATCCATTTGGTCCATTACTTCTGTTAGTTTCACTGTGTCTCTGTTTAGTTCCTGTTTCTATGATCTGTCTATTGCTGAGAGTGGAGTGTTGAAGTCTCTTACTACTATTGTGTGTGGGGTGCGATGTGTGCTTTGACCTTTAGTAAAGTTTCTTTTATGAATGTGGGTGCCCTTGCATTTGTAGATTAGATGTTCAGAAATGAGAGTTCATGTTGATAGATTTTTTTTTCTTTGACCAATATAAAGTGTCCTTCCTTATCTTTTTTGATAACTTTTGGTTGAAAGTTGATATTAGACTGGCTACTCCAGCTTGTAATTGGGATCATTTGCTTGGAAAATTGTATTCCAACCTTTTACTCTGAGGCAGTGTCTGTCTTTGTCATGGAGGTGGGTTTCCTGTATGCAGTAAAATACTGGATCCTGTATACATATCCAGTCTGTTAGTCTATGTCTTTTTGGGGGAATTGAGTACATTGATGTTAAGAGATATTAAGGAAAAGTGATTGTTGCTTTCTGTTATTTTTGTTGTTAGAGGAGGAATTATGTTTGTGTGCCTATCTTCTTTGGAGTTTGTTGAAAGATTACTTTCTTGCTTTTTCTATGGTGTAGTTTCCCTCCTTGTTTTGATGTTTTCCATCTACTATACGTTGTAGGGCTGGATTTATAGAAAGATACTGTGTATGTTTGTTTTTGTCGTGGAATATCTTGGTTTCTTCATCTATGATAATTGAGAGTTTTGCTAGGTATAGTTGCCTGGGCTGGCATTTGTATTCTCTTAGGGTCTGTATGACATCTGCCCAGGATCTTCTAGCTTTCATAGTCTCTGGTGAGAAGTCTGGTGTAATTCTGATAGGCCTGCTTTTATATGTTACTTGACCCTTTTCCCTTACTGCTTTTAATATTCTTTCTTTGTTTAGTGTATTTGGTGTTTTTATTATTATGTGACAGGAGGTATTTCTTTTGTAGTCCAATCCATTTGGAATTCTGTAGGCTTCTTGTATGTTCATGGGCATCTCTTTCCTTAGGTTAGAGAAGTTTTCTTCTATAATTTTATTGAAGATATTTACTGGCCCTTTGAGTTGGGAATCTTTGCTCTCTTCTATACTTATTATCCTTAGGTTTCATTTTCTCATTGTGTTCTGGATGTTTTGGGTTAGGAGCTTTTTGCTTTTTGCATTTTCTTTGACTGTTGTGTCAATGTTTTCTATGATATCTTCTGCACCTGAGATTCTCTCTTCTATCTCTTGTATTTTGTTGGTGATGCTTGCACCTATCACTCCTAATCTCTTTCCAAGGTTTTCTAACTCCAGGGCTCTCTCCCTTTGTGATTTCTTTATTGTTTCTATTTCCATTTTTAGATCTTGGATGGTTTTGTTCATTTCCTTTACGTGTTTGATTGTGTTTTCCTGTAGTTCTTTAAGGGATTTTTTTATATTTCCTCTTTAATGACTTCTAGCTGTTTACCTGTGTTCCTCTGTATTTCTTTAAGGGAGTTATTTATGTCTTTCTTAAAGTCTTTGATTACTATCATGAGAAGTGATTTTTAGATCCAAATCTTGCTTTTCCAGTTTGATGATGTATCCAGAACTTGTTATGGCAGGAGAACTGGTTTCTGATAATGCCAAATAACCTTGGTTTCTGTTACTTATGTTCTTATGCTTGCCTCCCACCATCTGATTATCTCTAGTGCTACATGCCCTTGCTATATTTGACTGGAGCCTGTCCTTCTTGTGATCCTGTTTGTGTCGGAACTCCTCAGAGTTCAGCTGTCTCTGTGATCCTGTGATTCTGTGATCCTGTGATCTTGAGATCCTGTGTATGTCAGGGTTCCTGGGTGTCAAGCTGCGTCTGGGATCCTGAGATCCTGGTATGACCAAGCTCCTGGGATCCTGGGATCCTGGGATCCTGGGATTCTGGGATCCTATGGTCCTGGGCATATTGATGCACCCGGGAATGGAGCTTCCTCTGGGTGTTATGGGACTGCCTGAGGAGTTTGTGCCCAAGGTCTGCTCAGGGCAAGGGCCCAGACCAGAAACAACTTGTGCCACTGGTCAGGCAGAGTTCCTGGGTGCCCCTTTTTTCTTTTAATCATACATTTCCTCTGGTTCTATTTCTCAAATGCACAGCTTTTCTAGATAACTTTTATGGTTCTATCTCCAAGTCACAATGGTCCAATTTATTTATTATTTAAATATTATTATTTATTTGTTATTTAAAAATTTTTAGACCAGGAAGTAGCATAAGTAAAAGCATTTTATGTAACTTAAAATCCACTTCTGGTGACAGGGAATAATGTGAAATCTGTAAAACAAGAGCTCATCACCAGGCAGCTTTGGTAAGGCTTGGATCTCAAAGTCAAAATCTGATGAGTTAGTTAATGGACCAGCCCAGGCAGGCTACTAGGTAGCTCAGATAGCAGTCAAGTCCAAGACAGACCTTGATATGCCAAGGAAATAACCCCAAGGTTACACAGACATGTTGGTGAACCAGCCTCAAGCTGTGTGCCCTAGTAGTGCAAACCTACCACTCAATAAAATAATATGAAAATAGAAACTTTGAAAATGGCCTCTAGGATCTCAGGGTTTCTAGGAAGACACAGCTTCTCTAGCTTTTGTGGTAATAATTAAGATCCTGTGTGGAGCCCTGACATCAGTGACCTTTACACTTCAGGCACTGTAGCTGAGAGTGTAGATACCCCCTCCTGTCAGCTTCTTCTGATGCTCCCAAGGTTCTGCTGGAATCTCCATCAATGCCATCCTCCCGACCTGTCATGGTGGAAGGACTACATGGCAGCCATGGGCTGAACTTGTAAGCTTCCAAACTGTCCCCACTACAGAGATTCTCCAGTGGAATCCTAAAGCAGCATTTTCTGTCTGATCAACTGTTCCCTGCTTGGTGATATGTCTGATTACTTTTTATATTACCATGCTATTACACAGAATGCTTGTGTGAGTAAACCCAGAATATTTGAAAGACAGATTTGGTCTGGGCATTCTAACTCCCCAAATGCCTCACAGCCACAGACCACTCACTTCAGATAGGATTTCACTTTGTAGTCCTGGCTAGCCAAAAACTATTTATGTAGACCAGGTTGGCTTCAGACTCAGAGATCAATTGGCCTCTGATTCCTGAATGCTGGGATTAAAGGTATGTGCCACTGTGGCTGGTTAGTCATGTTAATCTTATCTTGATAGAATGAGAATAAAGCTCTGATAATGGGGAAGGATTACTAGACCTCCACATGGTACCATATTCTAACATGGTGACATATACCACTAGGGAAACAAAGAGACGCGTTCAATAAAGGAAATCTCCATTGGCTATCATTAATCTAGTTTCTTTCCACTTTCTAATCATGGAATTAATTAATTTTCTGTGTGTCTATGAATGCCTGACAGAAGCAATTTAATTTGGAAAGATTGATTTCTACTTGTATCATCAGAAGACTCAGACCATGGTGGATTAGCCCCACAGAGTAAGGGGCTTTTCATCTCATGGTAGACAAAAAGCTACAAAGTCAATACTGGAAGAGGCCAAGCTAGTTGTATTCTGAAAGGACATTCTCCTAGTGAAGTCACCTGCTTCCTTCATCTAGGCCTAGTTTTTTCTGCTTCCTGACAATGCCACTGACTTATGAATGAATTAGTCGAGGGTCCAGTTCCATTCATGAGATTAGATGCTCATGTTTTCACTGGATCTTGAAAGCTCTCATAGACCTAGTCAGAAGCAGGTTTACTCGTCTCTTAAGAATTTATCTATTCAAGTAAGACTAATCTTCACATCTTGCTCCTTTAAATCTGACTATTACCCAGCATATATATATATATATAAGATGAAGTGACCAGAAAGCATTAGGATGTAGTTTATATGAGACCTACAGCTTTCAGTTATTGGTATCATGTCAATATTTTCTCCAAATGTATTGTTTTCTTTTGTATTTTATAAGAAGTATTTCTAGCTATCCAAAGGGTGAGATAAAGAGAGATGGGGTGGGGATGGAGATGTTTAAACTATAATAACTACATGTTTTATTTAATTATAGACAAGGGAAATATGTTGTATGAAATTAAATGAAGTAAATATATATATTTAAAAACATTCAAAAATTAAATGGCAAAGCTTTAATATTCATTGCTGTTATTAGGTATGGCACAGACATTGTGTCCCCTGCTCTAATGCATTAACTTACCTTGTAGTTACCAACTAGAAACCCAACAAGATTTTCTTGAGAATATTGTTTCCTTATGAGATTTAGCAAAAGAAACTGGAATTCATATACATCTTAAGTATTCATTCTTCCAACTACTGTCTTTCTGGTCTTGAAATAGTAAATAAAACATCCAGGTCTGTTTATATAGCACAAAATTAGACTAGTAATATTGACCTTTCAAATACTTTTAACAATATCCAACAGACATTTTAAACATTTATGTTCTATTACACTATTTCCAAGTTCTGCTGCAGAACGAGCTTGGGTTTTGAGGGAACGCTGAGCACAAAAGGCTAAGTGGTATGAATGAGGTGGTATGGAGTATGTAGAAGTCTGCTCAGACAGACAGACCAAGGCTCAGACAGACAGACAGAAGGCTCAGACCAGATAGCCTCACAGACCAGCAATTTTGCATTTTGTTTCAATGCAACCAAGACCTTGAGCTAGAGAATGACACCTTCATCACTCTAATTCCCTGTGGAGATTGTTTGGTTAAGAAAGTGAAAGTCAGATCATAGTAGAGCCATCTGCATGAGTGGCTATTGGGATTGAGTCTAAGAGTGTTGCAGTGAAAGAAGGAGAGACAGAGTTTAGTCCTTTGGAGACTGAAAGAACTTATTCTAGGGGTGCTGTAAGTAAAAGAGAAAGCAGGATGTGAGGGATACTTCTTGATCTGCTCTGACTTGTACATGGTCACCTGCCAGCTTAAGGAAGACCATAGAAGACAGAACAACAAAACATATCCTCCTTCCTAAGAGAAAGTATTATAGGATAAGCCACGATAGTTCTCTCTCTCTCTCTCTCTCTCTCTCTCTCTCTCTCTCTCTCTCTCTCTCTCTCTCTCTCTCTCGGTAGACATGTCCAACAAAACATGTTATTGGTTTCAGGCATGCTGTTTACAGAGTCTACTGGTGACTGAAACATGACCCTAGAATGAAGGAACAAACAATACTCTAAACAGACATCCAGACTAGTGTGTGTTTCCACAGTAGAGTACTTACCAAATATCTGTGAAACACAATTTTCACCCCAGCACTCCCAACATAAGAAAAATTAATGTTTTAAAACTTTAATTATAAATATAATTAAAATGATATATAATTAAGAGTAGAGGCAGCTGGATATGGACCAAGCTAGAGTGTTTAGGGTGACTGACAGGAAGGAAGCTGTCTATATTAAAGGATGGAAATGTACTCAAGTTAGTATCAGAGAGAACAGAGAGACCCAACTGACCTAGTTGGGATAGAAGATGAGAGGTTTGTCCTGAGGAAGGAAGATTCTAGCTAATAGATCTGGTCCCACTGAAATTAGAAAAAAGAAAATTTGGCATGTTTTTGGTAAATATTGAACTACGATTTCCAAACATGCAACATATGGACTGAGCAGGCTGTATTTATATATTTAGGAGCACACATATTTATACACACATACACACAGACACACATACATATACATATGTGCATGACTGTAACACCAATTAAAGAAAAAGAAGCCCTAAATTTGAAATGAAGCAAGGTAGAGAGATCTGTGAGAGGGTTTGGAGGAAGGGAATGATATTACTACAATATCACAAAAAATTAAAGACATTTTTAAAAAACATCCCTAGGTCCAGTGTTTGGTAGCACTATAGGCTGCCTGATCATTGTAGACTCAAGTGGGAGTGTGGTCTGAAGAAATGGAGACTCGGGCATGCTCTCAAGCCACGCTGCTATGCTTCTCTCTGAAAAATGGGGCAAGAGCTGGTAAACAGGCCAGCCACCTGCAACAGGAAAAAAGGAGGTCATCTTTCCTTCTCACTGTGACTATTGGCACCTCACCTCCCTGCACCCCCATGCCTTCTTGTTCTCTCACCCACAAAACATGATGATTAAAGTGCTTGAGAATGATGCTCCTGTTGCAACTCAGTCACGCCAACTCTAAAGTGTTGCGCTCAAAACAGTCTTGCTCTGGAAAACAGCAAAGGGAAATGAGAACGAGGAGGCGAGAGTGTGTAGTTACAAACACTACCTACCGATTTCTCTTTATATATGAAGAACACAGCTTGGCCAGCATTCTTTCCCTGACTTCATTTTAAATTATCTAGGAAGTGTAGTCAAAAAAGCATGTTGAAAATTTCCAGTGAAGTGATCTATGAATCCATCAAAAGTTTGGTCAACAGTAGAATTTAGGGGTTAATGACCTACTGAATGCTTGCGTGTACCAGATTGGCTTCAGAAATTTTCTTGAAAAAACTAAAATTGTATATATTTTGATTTTCTCTTTCCTTAAAAGAAAACTAAGTGTCTTTTAAAAACTAGCGTCTCATGCATGAACATGCTAGTCTCAAACTTGCTGTGTAGGCAAGGATTACTTTCTGCTTCTAGTTCTCTGGCCTCTGACTAAGCTCTAAATTATAGATTAATACTATTAGTGTCTTCTCTGATTTTAGGAAAAAACCTCAGGTAGGAGTGGAGCTCAATCCTTATGTGCTGCTTACTTTTATGTACGCTTAGTCCTCTAGAGGAGTTGTGCAATTATTAGAAATCTCTTGTGTTATTTCTTTTAGTGGTTATTGATGGCAGCTGGCCCTCTGACATCTCTGGGCTGGCTCGTCTTCCTCACTCTGTAGATGGCTTTGTTCCTTTCCTTCTGTTTGGCCTATTCCAACAATGGCTCCTTAGTTTGAAGTCTTATCTTGGAATGATGCTCTTGTGGTAATGCTCAGGGATGGAAGAGTTTCCCGAATAATTTCCTAAAATTAATTAAATGGTAGGAATATCTTTCTTAACACTCTAGTCTCCAAAAGAAGAGATAGTTTGGAAGTTGGGGAATCATCCCCTTCCCGCATGTTCCAAGTTTGTTTGCTTTTTTATTTTTATTTTATTTTATTTATTATATGTGAGTACACTGTAGCTGTCTTCAGACGCACCAGAAGAGGGCGTCAGATCTCATTCCGGGTGGTTGCGAGCCACCATGTGGTTGCTGGGATTTGAACTCATGACCTTCGGAAGAGCAGTCAGTGCTCTTACCTGCTGAGCCATCTCGCCAGCCCATGTTCCAAGTTTGAAGTACCAAAAAGTCTGGTCTGCTACCAGAAAGCAGAAAGCCTGACATTGTGATCATGACATTACTTATCTCAGGTCAAGAGCATCACCCTCCCACTGTTAGCTTCCCCATCAGAAGCCCAGGACTGTCTATGAGCAATGGGAAAACAAGTCCATCAACAGCATCTTACGTGGATCCTGAGTGCTTTTTTGTGATATGCTTGTCTTGACCCTGCTGTGCCACAGCTCTGGGTACCAAAGCATCCAGAGGGGAATCAGAGCAGAATGAAGCAAAGAGCAACTAGGCACAAAGCATCCAGGAGAGCATTTTTAACTAACAATGATTTTTTTTGGGGGGGGGGG
>JADRCC010318919.1:0-11476 GCA_019843855.1 Hylomyscus alleni | reverse complement strand
AAAAAAAAAAAACTGAACTCAAAATCTTTCTTCAGCATCACAGAGCTGGACCCCCACCAAGCATGTCAGAAATGGGGGCCTGAACCCACAGTGCTACTCACCATGATTTTCAAATGTGTTTGAAACAAACTTCTATAAATATTGCTCTAACCTTCACGGGGCCACAGAGATGCATAGGTATCCGTGTATAGTAAATACCTGTTGACCAGATTTAATCTTTATTAAAAAATAATTAGTATTCTACTTCCTAATTGTTTCATGCAATGACTTTGGGCGGATGCTAAAGTGGTCCAAGCCTAAGATTTTTATCTTCCGTTTATTGATCAACATATCTTTTAAAAATACCTGATTTTAGCGGGTATGGAGTTGATAGGCTTGGACGGGTCTAGGGAGAAATGTTTGTAGGTGTGTCTAGATTATACAGCGGCTGACTTTCTGTCTCAGCTTTCTCTTCAGCTCCTGTTTGGAGAGTGGAGTTATCAGATAAAACATTGAATCTTTAGCCACACTGGAGACTAAGCAAAGCAGAAGCACCAATGTGATTTCCATGCAGTGTGTAGAATAGGTTATACTTGAAATTTATTATCTGGGATTTAAATTTAACTGGGGAATTTGCATGCTTATACGCAAAATCAGGCAACTTTAACTAGAGGTCTAAGTATATGACTATGTGGGAAGATGTTATTCACATATTAATTTCAAACCTCATATCTTTATTGTGACGAGTTCATGGTATCTAGGTTTTTCTTCCACTAGGTAGTGATTATCATAGATGTATAGTGTAAAACATACACACACACAAACACACAAATATATCTTCTACCTAGGAGAATTAAAGTACAATTTGTAACAATATTTAAAAGTGTTTCAAGGAAATTTCACATCAAGTCTACTAGAAAAAGTAAAATGCCTTATTATTGTACATTATTATAACAACTAGTAGGAACAAAGCCTAGAATGGAAGATAAAAATAACAAAATTTTCCACATTAAAGTACATTTAAGCTTAAAATCATGGATGGAACCCTAATTAAATGCCAGAAGGTATACTAACATAATGTTGAGTTTGCAAATTTAACTACACACAAGAAAGGCAATTTAGACACTAAAAATTCCCTAGCAACATTAACTCAACCACATCGTACATTGTGCATAATAAAGTTAACATTTAGTAACCAGGGTTGGTGTTCTAAGTACAAAATATGTGCATAATTAACATTTTCCACTTTTATAAAACTCATTTCAAAGGTTCAATATTCTCTTTATAGAAACAATTAGTCTTAGAGTTAAAATGTCTGTTAAGGCATGATTATCCTACAGTCTTTTCTTAAGGTCATCTTGGGTTTCATTTTGTTTTAACAATATCAAAAACAATTTGTAATAAAAGAAATTAAAGTATCACATTTTAAAGAAAGTATAAAGCACCATCATTATGTAAAATTATTTTAAGTATGCTTTACTTATATTATTAAAAATTTGACAATATGTTAATTAGTGTTTATTATATTTTCTAACAGTTAATGATTATTTATGTGTGTTATTTATGTGTGTAACTGTATGCATACTTGTTTGTGTGTATGATTATGGATAGTGTGAACATACTATTGTATGTGTAGATTTGAGGAAAACCTAGAGTGTCTTCTGGCACTGCATGATATAATGCTATAGGCAATGACACTTATTTATTATGTGATCATAAGCAGGTTATATTGACTTTTTAAAACTCAGATTATGTATTTATGATGTTTAATTAATAGAGGTAGCTGATTCCTTAAAGGTGCCATAAGAATTACATAAGTTAATTCCATAAGGAGTTAGCTAAAACCCATAGTATTCACAAATAAATATACTCCACATGGATAAAAAGAATATTTCATATCATCCTTCATCTACTCCTACACATAAGATATTAGAATATAAGAAGCATTTTGGAAATTCTAGAATACCAAATTGTTTCAATGTATTACATATAGATTAAAATTATGTTAAATATTTCTACTGTTGCCAGTAAAGCTTTGAAGGAAGTTGCTAAACTTATTGATAATCATGATATAAAATCGACATGAAAATTACATAGTATTATACAACTGCATTGATAAATGAATAAAAGAAAGACTAGCAGTGGTAATACCCACTGTGACGGGTCACATGGAATTATCCATCATTGCTGGAATGAAAATCAATCTCTTCAACCATTTTGGACAAGATTTTGGCAACTATTACCTACTAAATTGATGTGTATATCCTATAATTTAGCAGTCCTAGAAATTCATGTGCATGGGCACCAAAGGAAATTATATGGTGATCTTACTGGCTTTATTCCTATAACAAGAACTTGGAACCCATCCAAATTGCTATCAGCAGAGTGGAAAAATTATGGAGTGTTTGCAAAGTATATTTGTAGGAGGGTAATGGGAGTTGAGGTGTGACATTTGCTCCTAGAAACATGGATGTAGAGAAAAAAAAGATGCGCATTGTGATTTCAATCATATAAATCTAAAAACTCTATTCTTGGTTTTAGAAGTTAAAGTGACTATTTTTTTTGGAAGGAGGAAGTAGGGCTTCATGAGAGCTACCAAAGTCTTATCTTTCCCTGGCTTTAGTTAATACACTCTCCTGGTTAGTTTTTGACAGCTTTATACAAACAAGAGTCACCTGAGAGTAGGAAACTCAACTGAGGAATTCCTTCCAGCAGAGTGGTTTGTTGAGAATATTCTTGTTTGCAGACTAACATGTGAGATCCCAGTATACTGTGAGTGGTACCATCTCTGGGCAGATGGACCTTGGTTTTTATTAGACAAGTGGGTGAGCAAACCAGGGGTACAAGCCAGTAAACAATGATCCTCAGAGGTCTTTGCTTCATGCCTCCAGTTTCCTATCTTGAGATCCTATTTCATCTTCCCTCTATAAACCTTAAGCTTGAATAAACCCTTTCCTGCTTGCTCTGCCTCCTCCTAACAACCAGGGCTCCCGATTGTGCACATCCCATTCCTGGCAAACCTTATGCTGGGAATGATGTGTCCCACGCAGTCCAGGAGTGCCACGTGACTCACCCTCATAGTGATTTTAGGCACATGACAACGTAGAAATGAAAATGGATTCCATGGAAATTTAAATCTGCCAATTGTATTTTATTTTTGTGTATTTCATTTTAAAAAGGTTTTCCCTGACGACTTTTTAACAGTTTAACAAATAAAACAAAAATGGACTGAAAAATAAACCTTTTCCTCTCCCACATTCTTTTGGTTTGTGTTTTTATCACATCAACAGGGAAGCAAATGAGGACATGTGGATTCCTTTAAATGAGTCCTTGATTTTTAATTTAACTAAAATTCTTAAACCTAAGAACAATCTTAAAACATTCTAAGATTTCTGCTTTTCACATACTTAAAAAGATTATCTGATTTGTGTCTATTATTCTTTCTAGCACTCTGTACAGATTTCTTAAAAATCAACCTCCTCTTAGGGAAAAATAAACTCCCATTCATACTATTAAATAATTTATAATTCTTTAAAATAATTCATTATAATTTTAAGTTTATATAATACTTTGATTCAAAAGATGCAAAGGAAGCAAACCAGAAATTAAATGGTATATTAAATAACACAATTCAGGAAACTTTTTATAGAGTATTGAGAATCAGAATTGAGAAGTGATAAACTTAAGAATGTGATTTTGTAGGCAATAGCAATTAGAAACCAGTGAGACTGAGACCATATGCTTGTCCCAAGCTGCTTCTTTGGGAAACAATATGAAAACAAATTATTCACAAATGGTTAGGCAGTCAACAGATATGAAAATGAAGTTTATTCCAAAGTCTTTTATGCTAAGTATGTTGCTTTTAATAACATTGTGTAAGAAGGAAGATATTGGTAACATTATCATTTAAGTTGAGTTAATGATGAACCAAAATTACCTCGTTGTGATTTAGAATAAAACTAATAAATATTTCTAAATGATACAAATAATGTAAATGTAGTATTTGGGCAAAAATTTAACCCCTAACTTTAAGGTGGGAGGTTATCACCTTAGGAAAACATACAGTTAATCTAATAAATTAAGAAGCCACTTATATTAAGATCAAAGGGAAATTTTTAAGGCCATTTTGGAGTTGTATAAAAAAAGATGAGTCAGAATCAGAAAGAATTGCCATCTGAATCACTGGAAACAGATTGTATTTGAGAGAAGCCAATAATGGCTTTGTCTAGAGAGCTCTTGAGGAGCAAGACATTATTTTGGGGGTGAAGTTGCTCAATGAAACCAAAAGAAGCTAAGTGTATACTTATGGCCTAGGCTCAAATGTCCTTATGAGAATTACTAATTCATACACAAACTAAAAATACTAGTTTAGACCACCTGCATCTTTCATTTTATAGTTCAAAAAACTCATTATTGGTAATTTCATAAAACTGAACTTGTATACATGTGTACAGGCATACAGTGATTGACAATGATGACAGAAAGCCAGACACACATGATAGGTAGAGTGGAAGGCAGTCGAATCTCCTAAGACTACTTTAGAGCCAAAGATTATGTAGGGATGTCAAATACACTCTTACTACATGTGCTGACAATATGGTATATTTTATGTAAGTTAAGATTCTAAAACCTCAGAGAAGAGTGGTGCTTAGTGATTAAAGGTATCCAAAAGTTTCAACTCTGTTTTCTTTTCTTAGGTAAGCTTCTGAGTTTAAAAAAAAGGTATAGATTTTTTTTTTTTTAAGAAAAGAGCCCTTTATGATTGAGACTGATTTCTTTTTTAAAGGAAAAGGTATTCTATGCTTTTATCTGCCACACAAAAAGTATATTCTTATTTTCTAAATCTATTATGTTATTAAATTTTGTTATTGAACAAAGCATTTGTGAAATTTTAAGTAACAGAAATATTACTATATTATGACATAAAGATTTTATAATAGCATACATTCATACATAGCACAAAAGAAGTATACACACTTTACCAGCACCAAAGCCATTGTCATTTCCACAACAAGATTCCTGGGGTAAAAACATTATTATTTAGCAAAAAGCCTATAACGAACACAATTTAAAAAGGAAGAAACACACCCATAGCTCATGAAAGTTATTGTTAAAATATACAAAAGACAAAAATGGAACTACTGACTAATTTTATTAAATTAGCTGAGACATTAGGGTAAATTTCATGTGTTTCTACATCTATAATGTGTTACTGAAAGCTACATTATTCAACAGAAATGTATTTCTACTTGAATATCATAAAAGAAGATGGTCAGACTGAACTGTAAAGTTCATTTAGCTGTGTGACTCATTTAATACAGATTTATCATTTTTTAAAAAAGTATTTAAATAGTCAGATAATTTAATGTAGATTGTAGGATTTCAGTTCAGTTTTTACTTAGCTCAGGTTAAAAGAACACTCTTGTTCAATTGAATTTCTGAAATTCTCCATATAGGGGACAATCCCCTATATCCAGTATGTATAACATCATAATCACCATCATAATACAGTAAACTTATTAAAAATCATTACAGAAATATCAAAAAATATATTTGAAATCTAGAAGATGCCAGTATGTATTACTTCTATGAGGCAGCAGTTGTAAAAATTGGTTTTTCTTTTGAATTCCTTTGATGAAAGTGGAGTTGGAGTAGACATGACTAGTCACTGAATATATTTATCTCATTGACCCATTTAGATAATATGATGGTTGAAAAAAATTTGTCCTTGGTAAGAGGAGTTTTGTAACCTGAAATATTTTGCTTTTTCTTCTGTTTGAAACTATATAAAATGATTTTATTCTAGTGATAAAATATATAAATTGTAATGTTATGCAGAAAATGAAATATTATTTAAAATAATTTAAAACCCTCAACAATGTGGCTTTTTTGTCCATGACAGAATGCATAAGGGATAAGTGTAAGAGCTTGTAAGCAGCTGATGTATTTTGCTATATTTGACATATGATATTTTCCTAATAAAGTGCTGATATAGAGAGAAATTGCTGCTGTTTCCTACAGAGTAAGCACCAGTGGAGATCAAAAATGGAACTATACCATTGATCTACTTGCCTGTCAAAGTACCAGTATCATGCAGTTTTTATGACAATTGCTCTATAGTACAGATTGATGTCAGGGATGGTGAGTCCACCAGAATTTCTTTTATTGTTGACAACAGTTTTTACTATCCTAGGTTCTTTGTTACTCCAGATGAATTCGCAAATTGCTCTTTCTAACTCTGTGAAGAATTGAGTTGGAATTTTGATGGGGATTGCATTGAATCTGTAGATTGCTTTTGGCAACAGGGTCATTTTTACTATATAAATCCTTCCAAACCATGAGGGAGATCTTTCCATCTTCTGAGATCTTCTTTGATTTCATAGAAAATATCATCCTGAATGAAGAAACCCAATCACAAAAGAACACACATGGTATACACTCATTGAGCCCAGAAGCTTGGAATATCCAGGATACAATTCCCAAACCACATGAAAGTCAAGAAGAAGGAAGAGCGAAGTGTGGATACGTCAGTCCTTCTTAGAAGGGGAACAAAATACCAATGGAAGGAGTTACAGTGACAAAGTGTGGAAGGAATCATAATCCAGAGACCACCCCTCCTGGGAATCCATCCCATATACAGTCACAAAATCCAGACACTATTGAGGATGCCAACAAGTGCTTGCTGACAGAAGCCTGTTATAGCTGTCTCCTGAGAGACTCTACCAGAGCCTAACAAATACAGAGGTGGAGTCTTGCAACCAACCATTGGTCTGAACTCAGGATTACCAATAGAGGAACAAGAGAAAGGCCCCAAGGCCGCATAGGAGGAACAATAATATGAACTAACCTGTATCCCCATAGCTCCCAGGGACTAAACCATCAACCAAAGAATATACATGCTGGGTCTCATGGCTCCAGCTGCATATGTAGCAGAGGATATTTTTGTGGGTCATCAGTGGGAGGAGAGGTCCTTGGTCCTGTGAAGGCTCTATGCCCCAGTGTAGGGGAATGCCAGGGCCAGGAAATAGGAGTGGGTGGGTCATTGAGCAGGGAGAGGAGGGAGGGGATAGGGGGTTTTCAGAGGGGAATCCAGGAAAGAGGATAACAGTTGAAATGTAAATAAAGAAAATATCTAATTAAAAAATGGAAGAAAACAACAATAAAAAATGGTACTGTAGTCATAGTGAGTACTTTCTCCCTGCTAGTCTCTCTGTTATGATGTTAGACCTTAAGAACAAATACTTTCATAATTAAATGAACAAAGAGGCAAAAAAAGGGATTTCTTCATATTAAAAGTGTATTCTCTACTTCTAGAGCTGTAGCTTTGCCTGCCTCTCTGGAGGCCTGCTGCCACCCTGGACAATTTGATGAGATACCCACGCCACAATCCCCACCCTGCTGGACTCCAAGGAAGCCCAGCATCCTTGAGGTCTGCCTTATCTCCTCTGTGCTCCATCTTCTGTTCCACACCTCTACCTGCAATCCTAGATATGAATCCACCTCCTGGTTCACATCCCTGCTTGATTCACTGGAGGCCTACTGTCACCCAGGAAGATCAGAGCCATTAGAGCCTACCAACTCTATCTGCAGTTCCAGAGGCCTCCTACCACCAGGGGGCTACCATGTCATCCAAAACCACAGGGACAAACAGATGGGTAAAGGCCAGCATAAGAGCACAATGAACAAAAGCCAGGACAAGATGCCACCATCAGAACAGAGCTTTCTTACTACACCAATTTCTAGATATCTGAAAACATCTGAAATGCAAGAAAGATGATAGAGGCCTTTAAAGAGGAAATGAACAAATTCCTTAAAGAAATACAGAAAAATACAATCAAATAGGTAGATAGCTTTAAAGAAGAAATGATTAAGTATAAAGAAATATAGGAAAATACAATAAAAAGGTGAAAGAAATGAATATAACTGTACAGGACCTGAAAATTGAAATGGAATCATAAAGAAAATGCAATGGAGTTAACCCTGGAGATGGAAAACCCAGGGAATAGAACAGGAACTGCAGACACAAGCATCATCAACAAACTATAAAGAGATGGAAGAACTCAGGTCTAGAAGACACATTAGAAAAAAATTAATATGTTGATCAAAGAAAATGCCAAATCTAAAATGGTTCTAAACAAAACATCCAGAAAATTTGGAACACTATGAAAAGGCCAAACCTAAGAATAATAGGCTTATAAGAGAAGATTCCCAGATCAAAGGTTCAGAAAATAACTTCAACCAAATCATAGAAGAAAATTTCTCTAACCTAAAGAAAGAGATAGTTGTATATGTACAAGAAGCTTACAGGACACCAAATACATTGGGCCAGAAAAATGAAATCCCCCTACCACATACTAATCAAAACACTAAATGTACAGAACAAGGGAAGAATATTAAAATAAGAATATTAAAAACTGCAAGGGAAAAAGGTCAAGTAACATATAAGAGCAAATCTTTTAGAATTAGATCTGATTTTGGTGTATAACAAGGCCATCCTCTGCTACATATGCAGCTGGATCCATATGTACTCCTTTGTTGCTGGCTTAGTTCCTGGGAGTTCTGGGGGGGGTCTGATTGATTGATATTGTTGTTATTCCTATGGGGTTGCAAACCTCTTTAACTCCTTCAGTCCCTTCTATAACTCCTCTATTAGGGATCCCACTCTTAGTCCAATGGTTGGCTGCTAACATCCACCTCTATATTTATAAAGCTCTGGCAGGGTCTCTCAGGAGACAGGTATATTAGACCCATTTCAGCATGCACTTCTTGGCATCCACAATAGTGTCTCAGTTTGGAAACTGTATATGAGATGAATCCCCAGGTGGGACAGTCTCTGAATGACCTTTACTTTAGTCTCTGCTTTACCCTTTATCTCCATATTTGTTCCTGTGAGTATTTTGCTCTCCTTCTAAGAAGGACTTAAATACCCACACTTTGGTCTTCCTTCTTATCGAGTAAAAAGGACACACATTCCACTATATTTATAGCAGCCTTATTTATAATAGCCAGGAGCTGGAAAGAACCCAGATGTCCTTCAACAGAGGAATGGATACAGAAAATGTGGTACATTTACACAATGGAGTACTACTCAGCTATTAAAAATGATGAATTCATGAAATTCTTAGGCAAATTGATAGAATTAGAAAATATCATACTGAGTGAGATAACCCAACCACAAAAGAAAACACATGGCATGCACTCACTGATAAGTGGATACTAGTCCAAAGAGTCTACTTCCTATAGCCAGGCAGGACCCCAATTTAAGGGATAAAGACACCAACCCACCTCAAAAAAGTTTGACCCCAAATTTGTCCTGTCTACAAGAAGTGCAGGAGCAAAGATGGAGCAGAGCCTGAAGAAATGCCCAAACAATAACTGGCCTAAGTTGAGACTCATGCCATGGGCAAGCACCAATCCCTGATACTATTAAAAATACTCTGTTATGCTTGTAGACTGGAGCCTAGCATAACTGTTCTCTCAGAGGCTCCCCCCCCCAGCAGATAACTGAAACAGATATAGAGACCCACAACTAAACATTGGTGGGAAGTTTGTGGAGTCTTATCAAAGAGTTGGGGAAAGTTTGAGGGAGTCAGAGGGGATGGAAATTCCACAGGAAGAACAACAGAGACAACTAATCGGGCCTGTTGGGAGCTCTCAAAGACTGAACCACCAACAAAAGAGCATACATAAATAGAACCTACCCCAACAACACACACATATATGGCAGATGTGCAGCTTGGTTTTCATGTGGGTCCCCAACACCTGGAGAAGGGCCTTTCCATAAAACTGTTTCCTGCTTGTGGATCTGTTTCCCCTAGCTTGGCTGCCTTGTCTGTCTTAAGTGGGAGAGCATGGGCCTAGCCCTGCAAAGACTTGATGTGCCACAGGGAGGCGATAGGGGGGTAGCTTCATCTCAGAGGAGAAGGGGAGAAGGAAACAGGGACTTTTTGTAGGGTTTGGGAGGCAATAATTAGGTTGTAAAAAGTAAGTAAATAAATGAATGGTGTACTGTTTTTGTCTTTAGACATAACTTCCTTTTCTAAAAGAAAATAATTTTTAAAATTTAGATTCTATTTATTTAAATAGTCAAACACCTTTGTTTGTATGTGGCTTTTTCTTTTGGTTGTTAAGGACACATATATTACTCTGAAATTTGTAAAGGATTTTCATTTACTAATAGATGGCATGGAATCAACTGGACATATGATGTATTAGAAGTATAATTATAATTAGATTTCTAGCTTATATTATTTTAAAATATGATACAAATATATTTATGATCTAAATAGAAGTTATAAAACATATTAGAAGAAAACATAGGAGAGTTTTATCATTGTGAGGAGGTAAAGAGCTAGATAACCATCAGAAGGCAGCTATTCTAAATCAGCCTTCTTCAAATGCTAACTTAGACCACCTACATGCATTTCTCCTGGCAGCTTTTCACAAATATTGACTCTCAGTCTTCAATCCAGGATTTTTACCTAAAACAAATCTCCAGGGATTTGTGTCACAGTAAGTCGCTTTCAAGTGCCTGTCATTTAGCATCTTCAGAGAACTATGCATAAATGTCACTCTAACCAACTGAATTTGGATTTACTCAGACAACACTTTTTTATATAAAAGCTCCTAAATGAACTTTAGTTGTACTGAGAATAAGGAACCACTGTTCTTAGAGAAGCATATATAATTAACTTTTCAATAAATGCAAACATAGAGTCGGAGAAATTATTGGAACAAGGATATCATGGAGAGCTAGTGTACCTGAAACACTAAGATATCTTTCAGGATGATTAACAGACAGGCCAAGCATCATAACTTCACATATCTTGAGATAATGAAGAGCTATAACCTTCTCTTTGGAAGGAAATTGAACAGGACTCTAAATACTGCAAATATACAATTTGTCTCACAAATCCATCTCTTAGAATTTTAACATAACTGCTAAAAAGGGTTTATGAATCCTTACTGGAGGAACATATGCATTAGGCAACTTGTTTACCAGGCAACATTAGTAATCAGGCCACATGTTAACTGTGGCTAAATGTGTGCTGGAAAATATCCAGTAGTGAGAGAATGTAGTATATCCACAGTATAACCACAGGAAGACTTTTTGCAGTATATTATTGAATTAAAAGAGAAATATGCATATTTCTTTACTTTATTTTATTTTATTTTATTTACCCTGGTATTGCTTTCAGATGTGATTTATATGTAGTGAGCCAGAAAAAATGCTCATTGTACTAAAATAATGGCTCTCATTTAGGGATGGAAAGGAAAAAGGCAAAGTGGAGCCTTTTTATCTTTGATATTACATGGGTTTTCTTCCTTGTCCACTTTAAATAATTTTGTAGTTGGATTATGGTTATAGCTTAGTGTTATAATATTTGCCCAGCAAGTTTAATTACCTAGGATCCATCCATGCATCTATGTATCCATCCATATATGCATGAATCCATCCATCCATCCATCCATCCATCCATCCATCCATCCATCCATC
>JADRCC010318914.1:0-10056 GCA_019843855.1 Hylomyscus alleni | reverse complement strand
CTTGTGAACAGGAAAGATTCTTCTTGTGTACAAACAGCGTAAGGCTAGGCCCGAGCATCCAAGCGCAGAGATCATCAGAGTCGTCCACATTAAGAAGGGAAGCACATCCTGCATATCTTTAAGTCCATGCCCCTCACACAGTGACTGCGGTGAGCTGATAGAAACACTGAAGAGCTGAACGGGGCTGAGAAGGAGCCAAGTGGAAAATTACTGCCTCCAAGACAGTTTTTATTCACCTCCCACCATCGCCTCAGAGAGAAAGCCAGAGACCGGTATTTACCAAGCCTGTGTGGACCTACCAGGTGGCGGCTTTAAACTAGGTTAAAATGGCCTATTTGTCCTATTTGCATTAAACATTTTTTTCCCCCATAAAATGTTCAGTTTGGGCTCAAAATTAATTTGTCCTTTAAAAATGGAACAACGGGGGCTGGAGAGATGGCTCAGCCATTAAAGGCTAGGCTCACAACCAAAATGGAACAACGGAGCCATGGTGCTTAGATAAACAAGTTCATGTGTCTTTAAACACCGACAGAATAAGCAGTACTTCATATTGATTACTTTACCAAGAAATGTGAAATATTTGTCCAGCTAGAAAGCTTTGTCTTTTCAGTACACAAGATTCCAGAATATTTCCCTTCTTCTGGTTCAAGCGTTTGAATTTTCTTACGAGCGCCTTACAAGGTGGGTTTAAGAACTAGGCCATGTAAAGATAAGACAAGAAACAACAACAACGGAAAGTCTCCTTTCTTAACGAATTATATCCTTTGCAAAGTTAAAAACTAAAGTAAGGAGCTAATGTTGATTTTGAAAGCATGGCATAAAGGCCACTCATGTGGTTTAGTGGGTAAGGGCACTTACTACCTGGCCTGAGGGACTGAGTTCACCCCCAGGACCCATGTGGTGGAAGGAGAGAACTGATACCTGAAAGCTGTCCCCTTCTGTCTGTGTGTGCTCCCCACCCCCCAATAATGAAAGTATAGATCATTGAGTGCCTGCCTTATAGCTATGAGGCCCGAGGTTTGATGCCAGTACCGAACTACAACAAAACAAATGCAAAACGTCAAGCTGTAGGACAGTCATAGATGCTTTGGCTAAGCATGATTCTAAACTCGCCAATACCAGAACAAGCCCCTAGCCTTTCCCAGGCAGCCCATGTGCTTGGATCTTCCAGTTTTCTTCTCAACACTATTGGGAGAAATTTCAGCTTAAGTCAGTCAACTGGCAGTCAACTGCTCTTTGTATGGTCCTTCCCTACTGCTCATAAAATAGGTGTTCTCTTACAGAGGAGGAGGGGCGGGGGCACAGGTGAGAGAACACATGCCTTGGTGACTTGGTCAGGTTTTGGGCCATTTTCCCATCATCCTCTGCTTTTGCCTCCTCTTTACACTACCTCCTAGTCCTTGACTGTGACAGCTGAGTGGAGTTTCTGTCTTTCTGTAGGTGCTGTCTGTCCACTTTTTTTCCCTGCTTAAGTCCAGGAAGGCGCAGGAAGCGAAGGGTCCTCAGCCCAGGTGTGCTGCCTTAACTCTTCCTCCTCCTGCCTCCAGATACTGAAAGCTGAAAGCACTGGCTATTCCCATCAGTCTGGACATAGGTTTTCCCTTTAGCAAAATGGCGATTCTGGGTGTTTTAACCTGTGGGGCTGTGTGTTAAATGGCATCACATGTGTAGGAAGGTGAGCAGAGTAGGAGTGAAGTGCGTACTGAAAAAAAAGTGAAGAATAATTGTTGATTTATTTTGGCCATGAAAACTCTGAAGGGAGCATATGAACAAAGTTGAACTTTGTAGGAAAACACCTGAACTTTGTTTGTATGGAGAGATCATTGTCCATATTGAGACACTTTTGGACATCCTTTAGCTATTTAATTTAGCTATTGATCTCCCACGGGAGAATAACAGGCATAGATTCCACAGAATATAGGCCTATGCAATTTTCTTTTAAACATTTATTTTTTGTTAAACATTTATTTTCTTAAGTCTTTGCTTCATGCTTCCAAAGAATATCAAAGCAGCCAGCATTTGTCTGCCAGAACAAGGAAATCTAGGTAGAATCAGATACAATCCAAGAATTGAGTTAGAGACAACCAAAAAGTAGAATGGGGGACAGAAAGCTGGGGAACGGACAATGCAGCAGTTTGAAGAAAAGGTTCAATAGTTTCTCCCAGTTCTTATGACAGAATAACTGATATCAGTTATTAGAGAGAGAAAACGAAGAAATGGTGGCCCAGATAGTCACCTAGAAAAGGAGAGGGGGATTCTAAACACAGACCTTATACTTCTCACAAAAATGAACTCAAAGTTGATACAGGAAGAAATCCAGGTGACCTTGAATTTGGTGATGACTTTTTAAAACTACACCCACCAGGATGGGTGCATCCTGGGAGTAAATAAAGAGATAAGAATCTCAGAGAAATGAGGAGCAGCAAAGAGTTCACGAAGAGGAAACATGTACAGAATAGATGGGGATATCTGATGAGAAGCATGATGAGGACAGAAAAGAAGTTCCAGTTTTGGGCTGGAGAGATGGCTCAGTGGTTAAGAGCACTGACTGCTCTTCTGAAGGTCCCAAGTTCAAATCCCAGCAACCACATGGTGGCTCACAACCATCTGTAATGAGATCTGGCTTCCTCTTCAGGAGTGTCTGAAGACAGCTACAGTGTACTTACATATAATAAATAAACAAATCTTAAAAAAAAGATTTAAAAGAAGTTCTAATTTAAGTGATCATTGTTGCTATGACCAAGGATTCAGGTAAACAGGAAAACTAATTAAAAGAAACTGCAAGTCACCTCGCACTTTGACACCCATCATCTTACATTCTCCAAAAATTTCAGTAAGTCCCCAGACTTGGGAATTATACAGACAGGAAATGCAATGAAATGTCAAACGGACAACAGAAGCAGGGCAACACAAAAATTATGGCTTCTCGACCACTTAAAGTGTTCCCAAACAACTTATGTTGAGTATCCAGAAATAATAGAATTATATGTCACAAGTCTAGATTAAGCTTACTCCAGCTTATTACATCAAGCACAGTGGAAAAACGGAACCGAAATTCCCACTCGGCCATGTTGTAGAGGACTTTGTTATTAGGCTGTGACTAGTAAGGCTGAGCTATTTACCTTTCCGGTGTACCTTGTTGGTTTCCTACTGATACTCAACACTGCTAGGACCTTTATAGCTATTCTAGAATGATATCACCTAGACCAGTAGTTCTCAACCTCTCTGTAATGCCGTGGTCCTTTAATGCAGTTCTTCATGTTGTGGAGACTGCCCCCAACCATAAAATTATTTTTATTACTATTTCATAACTATAATTTTGCTGCTGTCATGAACCGTAATGTGAATATTTATTTTCTGATGGTCTTAGGTGACCCCTAAGAAAAGGTCTATGTCCTTGGTGGGGTCTTGACCCACAGATTGAGAGCCACTGGCCTAGGGCTGGAGAGATGGCTCAGCCATTAAAGGCTAGGCTCACAACCAAAAATACAAGAGGACCACTGGCCTAGACAGTGGCTGTTAAAGTCTGCTCTGTGTTACCTTAAGAAGTCTGATACAGAGAAATGTCTAAAAGAAGAGGTGGGTGCCTAAAGATTCTGAGAGGTGGAGAGTTGCAAAACCATGACATTAATATTAGGCGAAGACCCTTTATATTATGACAGAGAGGGTGGCCTTGAATGATGAGAGCATGTGAGAGAAGGCTGAGCAAATATGTGAAGAAGAGGTAGTTTGGACAGTGGAAGGCGTTGTTATAGCAACCAGCTCCTATAGGTACCAGGGCAGGGCTATACTCTTGTAGACAAATTCCAGTGGAGAGGACTGGATGGATGGAGAAGCTCACACTTGGGTTTAAACTGGCAAAGGAAACAGACTTTGTGAACATAGGAGTCTGGAGGCATCTGTAGATGTTGAGAGGGAACTCCTGGGAGTGTGAAATCGGAGAAGCCAGAGTGGACAGTAAAGGGCCAGGTTCTGAAGAGTTTTCTGTACGAAGTGCTGCAGGAGCAACGGGGAGCCATAGAAAGTTTCTCAAAAGAATCGTGATCAGTCTGTTCTAAAGAAACATTTGAAATGCAAAACCGAAAACCAATTAGGTAGCATAATAGTGGCAGGAAAACAAGAGTGTGTGAAAGTCATCTGGACATGAGACAGCAGGGACATCAGTGAGAGTATTCTTAGAAGGCAAACTCATGTGCATGAAGTGGCTCTCATGGGATTGATGGCAACTGGACTGCCTGGAAGTAGAGGATAACGGATGAGGAATCAAACACCTTGCAGTATTTCTATCTGGGATCTCCTGTGCAGAGTGTTCTTCATCCACTGAAGAGAAGGGAATGTGGAGAGAGATGAGCCATCTCTAAAACAGCGTTCTTAACCTGGGAGTCATGACCCCCTTGGTGGATGTAGGTCAGATATCCCTGCATATCAGACATTTACATTACGATTCACAACAGTAGCAAAAGTACAATTATGAAGTAGCAACTAAATAATTTTTTTGTTGTGGGTCACCCCAACCCAAGGAACTGTACTAAAGGGTCCCAGCATTACGAAGGTTGAGAACCACTGCTCTAGAAGAAGTCACAAAGCCATGATGCCAACATCAGGCAGAAGCCCCTGTTGGTCACAGCATGGAGGGTGGCAGAGGTAACTGCTCTGTCTAGTGGCAGTCTCTTCTAGACAGCTGGCTGTCTGGCTGTCATGGGACTGCAATAAAGCCTTTGAGAGGAGGAAGGTCACTGCCGGGCCTGAGCAAAATCCCTGTGTGCTGTTTCAGGAAGTCTCAACAGAAAGGAAGATGAGCTAAATGGAGCCATCATCCAAACACAGACAGGGGAAACTCTGGACAGTGGACTCCCCATCACAAAGGGACAAGTCATCATAGTTGGATCATGCAGTGATCAAGAGATAACTGAAAGGCATGACCCTTATGCAACAAACTGTAAAAAGTCAAGTATGCACAACTGTGACAGTTTCAACATGACCTGGGTATTGATGGGGAGACGTAAATATTAATTTCCCAGGTCAGATACAGCTGTTATAGTTGAGTTTTAAACAACTGCAATCTCATTTTAGAGATACGTAAAGAAATATTTACAAGCAGATGATGCAACATCTGGGAGTAACTGCAAGACAGTCTCCTGGGAGCAATTATGGTGTGGACTGAACAGGAGTGACCACGAGATGGTAATTACTGGAGTGAGATGATGAATGAACGGGGATACATGGACCTACTCTATTCTGCAGTTATTTCAGGTTTCCTAGCAGGGAAAACTAAAGAGCAAACAACAAACCCCCTCCTGGTACTCCACAGGCAGACTCAGGTAAAAAGACACTTTCTACCAAATAAGGTCTTATACAAGAATTTAGTCTATAAAGAACAGGTTGAATAGCAGATGCTCTGCACAAGGCTGAGAAGCCAAGGCCCCCAGCTCTCACTGTTGAGTGAGTTCCCTGTCTGCCACTTGGATTCCTCAAACTCTAGTTCTTTCCCAGAAGGTAGATGTTAAATAGATTAACCACTGGAAAGTGCATAATGGGGAACAGTGCTCTCAAAGTACAGTGCAACCTGCCCTCGCTTCCTTAGTCCCCAGTTCAGAGACATTGAGCTGTGTCTTATAGCTCAACAGTAGATATTACATCGATCTTGAAATACAGTCAGTTTCTTCAGTGTGTTCTGCAGCTGGGTGTCATTCTGTAGTCATCATTAGTTTCTCTCTGGAGAAAACCATGCTGAAGATTTTTGTCACACAGGAAATAGTGTCTTGAAAGGTTTTACTTTTAAATTTGGTCTTAAGAAGTAAGTTTTTACTGTCCAGGAAAATAAAGACCGAATATTTGATGTGTTCTATAACCCTCCTGGTCGGACCACCTTTAACCATGGTATATTGATGAAAACAGAAATGAACAGGTATATAGTGCCAGCTACACCTCAAACTGTATATGGATTTCTAAAGCCTTTTCTTAGTTTTTTTTTTTCTACTCAGAGACTCAACAAGGATTTTACAGTGTGTTTAGTTATGACATGTTGACTGGCCCTCCATCTTCTCCACTATGTGGAAGTTTCTCCTTCTGCACTGTTTCTCCTGACTCTGACATGAATTTGTGCTCACCTAAGTATCAGTGTGATATTACTATTCTTCAGGATCTCAGGACTTTGCCAAAAGTGGGATGGCCAAGAGAGTCTATAGGTGCAAATGGCCTGGTGAGGATGAAGATTCTGAAGCTGAGATACTCATTTGGTCCTTTGAAGCTCATTCCATCTTCTACCTGAATTTTCTACCTGTATTAGTCAAGATGCTCTAAAGGTTCAAAATGGATAGAATTGATATTAGAGGAGACTGACTTACAGGATATAGTCTGGGTAACCCCACAATGCCTGCTTCACAATGGAGAGGCAGAGAAACTGGCAGGTGCTCAGTCCATGATCTCCTGACTGGATCTCTCAGCAGTCTCAATTTGATAGTGGAGTCCAAGAGGATCCCTGGCAGGATGCAGGTCACCAGTCTATGATGGATTATCCTGGATGGATGCTGGTTATCAGTCTAGGTTTAGGACCAGCCACAGCAATGCGATAGACTTACCAATGAGAGTAAGGGCAAGCAGACAAAAAGCAAATCTTCCTTTTTCCATGCCCTTCTTTGTAGACTGCCACTAGACATCGTGATCCAGATTCAGGGTGTAATTTTCCACCTTAAATGATCTGATCAAGGGGCTGGAGAGATGGCTCAGCGGTTAAGAGCACTGACTGCTCTTCCAAAGGTCCTGAGTTCAAATCCCAGCAACCACATGGTGGCTTACAACCATCTGCAATGAGATCGGATGCCCTCTTCTGGTGTGTCTGAAGACAGTGTACTTAAATATAATAAATAAATCATTTTAAAAAATGATCTGATCAAGAAAATCCGGGACAGACTTGTCCAGCAGCTTGGGTTTTAGCTGAATCCAGATATAATCAATCAAAATTAGTTATCGCATCATCTTCTTTCCAATCCTATCAATGCTTTCTAGTTGGATTACAGCTGAAATGATTGTCCTCTGTAGTGAAGTCTCTTCTGGCAGGTCCAATTCATGCTTCTGGATATGAAAATGCAGGGGCAGAATCTAAGGCTTTGTAATGATCATGTGGGGAAGGCTGCAAGGGGCTACTCTGCATTGGCCATTATACTCCTTGCACTCTAGTTAATGGTGGGAAAACTCACTGTCATAGGAAGGACAAGAAGTAGGAAGTGTAGGGAATAGCGTAGAGAAAAGGGAAGGAGGTTGGGATCATGGAGAACAGCATGAAAGGTCCCTAAAATAATTAAATATAGAATTGTCATGTGAGCCATGCATCCTTAGAGATCCTCATCTGAAGGGAAGTGAAGCGAGTATCGCAGAGTAGTCTGTACTCTCATGTTTACTGAACAATAGCCAAGGCACAGAAACAACCCTAGCACCCACCGGCAGGTGGATAAAGAAAATGCCATACCTGGAGCAGACTATTATTGAGCCACAAAAAGAAGAAAACTGCCATTTGCAAAAAAATGCTGGTAAAGATGGAAGTTGTTGTACTAAGTGAAGTCAGAGAGGTCCAGAGAGGTAAATGTCAGATGAACTCTCTGCTGTGTATACTCTAAACTGTTAAAGCCCTAGAAGGAAGACATGCATAACAGCTACCAGGGACTGGGGAGGTGTGAAACGCTGAGTGAAAGGTTAGTTACCCCAAGGGTGCAGGTTTTCAGCCTTAAGAAGAGTGGGCTTGGGTACGCCACTGAAGATATGGCCATTTTAGCTGATAATACCGTACTATTTACTTCAGCTCGGAGAAGATACTGGATTTTAAGCACTCTCACATGTGCAAGCATATACAACAGGGTGAATGACTTTTATTTGGTCAATTAAGTATTTTCAAATGAAAAGAAAGGCCGGCTTTGCTAAACAATTTCCACTTTTCTGTTCTTTAAAGAGCCCTACCACAAAAGACAGCACACACCTGGTCGAGCTGGGCGTGGCAGCAGTACTGGTGCATTTCTTTGGGACCTGCCAGGAAGTTTTAATAAATTTACACTTGACAAGACACATAAAGAACTGAAGCCATTCCTTTCTGGGCTGCTGTGGGCTGCTGTCTTCCCTGGGCTCAGCGTTCTTCACTTCCCTTGGGGTTATCGCAGGCAGAGTGCCTGCTAACCAAGGTCCTCCTAGCCCTGGGCACGTTCCCTGCAAACAAGATGCTTACTCACACCGGAAGTGAGTAGGCCCGTCTTCCCATTTGCTCTGAGCAATAAATGTAAAGATGAATGAATCATCCCGTCAGAAACAGCACCACTCAAATGAAATTATAGCAAGGACTCATTAACTTAGCCTCACTAATTATGCGTCCACGGTGATTATTCACACGTGGTAAAATGATTTAACGAAAGAATCGGACCTGATAACTTTTGCTTTGAAGTTTCAGTCTGCGCCCGGGGAAAAGTAAATCTATTCAGATGTCAGTAGCAATTTCAAAAGAAAGATTGAGCTTATGAAGTTGAAGATTTGCCCAATGGACATTAGGATCTGTGTAGTGAGGGATTCTTTTATTTGCTGCATTACAGGTGCCACAGTATAATTTGGTACTTGGCTGATAGCAGGTGATCGTATGTACGTACCAATCTCAGAGAGTAGGGGAGCCGCTTCTTTAGAACTGGGGAAAACATTTAAATTTCACCATCAACTGGATTTTAAACTCCTTGACTTCGGGAATCATCCCTTTCCGGTCTCTTGTGTCCCAATGCCCTTCTCTTTGGGTCAGGAAAGTTTCTTACTCGTGTGAAGTGTGTTACTGGGGCTTTCTTCCCTCGCACATCAATTATGGAGATATTCAGATGATAACAGTTGAGAAAAGGCTGTTAAGTACAGCTGCTGGGGTCTGCTTCAAGCAATGTCTTTGTTCAAATTATTTTATTATTTGTATGCATATGTGTGTGTGTGTGTGTTGCCTACATCCATGCCTGTATAACATGTGTGCGCCTAGTATCTTGGAGTTCAGAAAAGGGTGTTAGATCCCCTGGAGCCAGAGCTACAGATGGTAGTGAGATGCCATGTCCACACTGGGAACTGGGTCCAAGTTCTCTGGAAGAGCTGCCAGTGCTGTTAACTGCCGAGCCATTTCTCTTCCCTTCAACAAACAAACAAATAACAAAAGGAAAACCAAATAGAAAACACATGTATAAAGAATTCAGGCTCAATAAATACCCCTTCAAAAATAAGTACACTTTTATAGGTTACTAAACGGTTTCCTTAGGGAACACGTGTCTCTTTAGCTACTTGTACCAACCAAGTATTCCTCTGCTTATGTACACCTTTGCTTATGAGCCTTCCTGGAAACCATTTCCATACACTGTTTCATTGCTTAGGGATCAGTGTTTTTTAATTAATTTATTTTTTTTAAGTTTATTTTATTTTGGGAGCTGGAGAGATGGCACAATAGTTAGTAGTTAAGAGCACTGGTCGATCTTCCAGAGGACCTGGGTTCAATTCCCATCACCCACATGATGGCTCAAACCTGTTTGTAACTCCATTCCCAGGAGATCCAACACCCTCTTTTGGCTCTGAAGGCTTTATATGCACTCAGTACATAGAGACCCATGCAGCAAACCACCCATATAATAACATTTAAAAAAAATCTAAAAGAAAAGAAAACCCCTTAAAGATGTATTTTCTTTTTAATTATATGTGTATATATGTTTGTGTTTGGGTATGTGCATGTTGAGTGCATATGCCTTTGGAGGCCAGAAGAGTCAGATCCTTTGAAACTGGAATTGCAGAAGGTTGTCAGCCGCCTGATGTAGGTGCTGGGTTCTCAACTCGGTTCCTCTCCAAGAGCCATCCGTGCTCCCACTGAGCCATCCTTCCAGCCTGAGAGTTTTGTTTGTTTGGTTTTTAACTTTCCTGGATTTCTAACTAGCTAGCTCCTCAATATTTGCATAAAAGTGTGCTCCCACAATTCCTTGTGCTCAGTCATTCAAAACCCAATACAGTTTCCCATCGTACTACACAGGCCACCTTTTTCCCTTTTTTTTTTTTTTTTTTTTTTTT
>JADRCC010318913.1:0-17086 GCA_019843855.1 Hylomyscus alleni | reverse complement strand
ACACACACACACACACACACACACACACACACACATTCACTTAAAAATAAGTCTTTAAAAATGTAGTGCTGTTCTGGAAATAATAAAAAAACAGACACATACATCCACATATATATATACACACATACACAATTAAAAATAAATTTTTAAAAATTTATAGTTGTTATAGAAATAATAAAACAAACACACAGACTCCTACTAGAAGACACCATTTTGCCTTTGTCCTTTCATGAATCTCTTTGGCCCTTTCTATGCCCTGCATAAATTTTTATATCTATAAAAATATTTTTTGCTAAATATTGTGTTTTATCTGTTAGTATTTTTGCTTTCTCTACTAATCAAAGCACTTCCTGTGCATATAAAGGGTTTTCTGATCATGGAGGTTTCCATAGTTATAAGAATAAAATAACTCATAATTATGAATAAGTCTTTATGTTAAGATTAACATCATAGAGAAATCCTGACACTTCATTGGGTATCATTGAAGTAACAGAACTCAAGAGACGGTCACTTTGAGGAGAATAAACTTCTTCCTCTGGGTTGCTATGAATTTTCTTCAATTGCCTGGTCTGACCTACTTTCAGCCCACCTGCCAAAAAAAAGTAAATTTCACTAATTAGTGAAATTATCTTCTATAGTTAAAAAATTCCATTATACTACACCTACTTGTTTTTTCTACAATCTAAAGTAGTGTGTGAGCTGGTAACCTCTGAACACATGGTGACTCCTCACTTGGGTTCATCTGACAGCACAACTAGAAAAGAAATAATCTACTCGCCTCCAGGGAAGTGTGTCCCTCAACAGGAGTCAAGTACTTACTGCTCAGCATGCAGAAGTATAGAAAGCTAAGTGCTCAGCCTCTCGGAGTTATAGCTGTTTCTAGGTAGGCCTGTCATGTGTGTTCATTTTGTAATAGTAACACCAATATAAGGTCACTTACTGTGGCTTGCTGTTTTGCTTTATATATTTGTGTGTGGAGGTCAAAGGATAACCTGAAGAAGTGGATCCTCACCAGACTCAAGAGCATTTGACTCTTTTGTTTTTGTTTGTTGTTTTTTTGTTGTTTTTTTTTTCTGTGCTTGGTCTTGAACCCATGACCCTTATGTATGCAAGAAAAGCACTCTGCCACTGAACTACATCTACACTATCTTTTGTGCCTTTTGAAAATGCTAGGAGATCACAGTGCACATTGTAATCAACATTTAGCACCCACAGTTTGTGTTCTGACACTCACATTACAGTGGATATTTTGAGGCTAAAAGAAGTGCTCTTGAAAACTGAATGCCTTGGTCTCTCACTCTGACTGTAGAAAGAAAGAACTATCTTGAAGGCAAAGCAAATCCCAAGAGAAAATGGAAAAGATTCAATTTCATCTCTGTGACAGTTTTGTCATCTTGACACCATGTATAGTCAACTGAGAAGAAAGTCTAGGTGGATTACTGTTTGAGAAGTTTTGTCTCTGGGTCTGTCTGTGGGGGGTGATCTTGATTACATATTAATTTATAGGGGAGAGTTAGCCCACTGTGGGTAGCACCATTTTTTAGGCAAGGGATCCTGGGTCGAGTATCGAATATAAGTACAGAGTTGGAACAAATCACAAGTAAGCCTGCATACATTCATTGCTTTGTGCACTTGCATTGACTGTGATATGACCAACTGCTTTATGGTCCCACCTTGTCTTCCTTGAAGGGAAGGACTGGACTTTGAACTGTAAGCTACAGTAAACCCTTTCCCTCTTCAGCAGATTCTTTTCAGGATACTTTATCACACCAATCAAAACAAAATAAGGACAATCTCTTGTCTCCAATCAGGCAATGCAGCATTTTCCTCTGGAGAACAGTGTGGGTGTTTATGAATGATCAGAATCCAGAAAGAGGAGAAAGAAACCATTTTTTTTTTTGTTTCAGAGCAGAAAAATGGCTTTCCACTCCCAGCAAGCTTCTTGCAGGGTAAAATTTTCATATGCACACAGATGTTTTACACATGCATACACAATTTCTTAGGATAATATGAGGATAAAAAAACGGTATTCTCTGCATCAGATGACAAGGTTTCTAAGCACATGTTTCAGGTGGAGGACAGGTATCTTAGCATGAGGTCATGCAGTAGATGTCATGGGAAAACCACATTTAGTTTTCTTAGCAATATAACACCTTAAATCAATGTTTTCTAATAGAATTTCCACACTTTAGGATCTATTCTCTAAAACTGAAGTTCCCAAGCAGAGCTCTAATTGTAGATTTATGTGGGGGAAACATTCAATAGAAGCTCCACCCCCAAAACTCTAATAAGTGCAGCAGTAGAGAAACCATTTGACAATGTTTGAGGCAAATCTTTCCACCTTGTAAAGACCTAAATGCCTAAGTCAACCTTAGGAGTTGGCTCAGTGAGCAGTTCTCAAAGATGTTTCTCCTGTCACCTTGGAGTGTCAGATATCAGTGAGAGACTTTCAAGAACCAAGATAAACTTTACCTTAGAAATGATGTTCAAATAAGTGCATACATGTACACATGAACATGTACACAGGTACACACATAAGATAAATAATTACTGTGGGAAGCCTAGGCATCATAGTGAAGCCAGAGCAATAGCTGTGGTAGAAGATATGTTGGGCACATCCAGGTTATGACACTAGTCAGCAAAGCACATTTTCCTTTACAGTATTTAATAGCGGACGTCTATAATTCTTCATTTTTCTAGACTCTTAGGAATAATTGCTTTTTTATTTACATTTTAAATGCTTAACCATGTGAAATTGTACTATCATGGCTAAGCATGTATGTGTGCTTTGTTCAATCACAGCCCACGCTTTGTCAAAGAATTGATGGTCTCAACAAGAGTAGAGATGGTATCTCTCTGACCGGAGATTTGTATTTTGTGTTAAATTGCCTTCATCATTTAGGGTTGAAGATAAGAATAATTTCCTTAACAAACTTCAAAGATATGATCATAAGAGTTGTGGAATGAGAAACAATACAGGACCAATCAAATATGACAGTTAGCTATGCTTGAAACAGCCAACAAGCATTCCGTTGACTGTTCCAGACTTTGAAAAGTGCTGTAACTTCAACATTTGAATCTCCTTTCTGTGTGCACAGTAAACATTCTGGCTCTCTGTAATTTTAACTAGCCTGAACGATGCTTACACTTTCCAGATACCAGCTGTTGAAGCAGCAACTTTCAAACAATTTTGCAGATCGGCAAACACATTATATCATTGTGCGTGTTGCAGCTGTCTCGCTAGTTCGCCTGGCTTTGCATTTTGGAGAGTAACCGGTGCCTAGTTACAGAAGAGTATTTGTTTTCCTCCAGCAGTCTTGGCAATTAGCACTTCCCTAGCTTCAATTTGTCTTCAGTGCCATAGGTACCCTGTGTTGTGAACCATTTTATAAACCAAGGTGATGGCATACACAATGAAAAAAGTAATTACTGTATCCTTCCAAAGAGAAAGGAAAAATGTTGTGTTCTGGCTTGAATATTTTTCTTTTCTTTTTCAATTTATCTTGTGTGTATTGGTATATGGTGTGTGTGTGTGTGTGTGTGTGTGTGTGTGTGTGTGTGTGTACATAGAAACCAAAGATTTACTATCCCTTCCATTTTCTTTGAGGCAGGCTCTCCTAATAAAATCCAGAGCTTACAGGTATGGTTAGTCTTGTTAGCCACTTTACTGTAAGCATCCTATCTCCACCATCAAAGCCTGGAATTATAGATGATATACTGTAGCCATTTAACTTTACATAGCTGCTGTGGTCCAAAATTCATTCCTCACATGGATGCAACATAACCACTGCAAACTACACAACTTTGAATCATTTAGCATGTACTTAATCATTAATAATTGAATGTTTCTTGTATCTAAGGAGATGTGCTAAGTGTTTTTACATCAATTGAATATTAAATGACACAAGTCAATTTAATAGATACTTATGGACATGGAGTTTATTCTAAGGACCAGCAAATTAAATAGGTTAAGAGATAGCATATAAATCTAAGGAAAGATTAGGTTTAGCAAAAAGAGTTCAGCTTTAGAATATCTCCCGAACTAAGAATATAAGGGATAGATGATTGTATTAAAGAATTTGGAGTGAAATTGTAGTGAGATTAATTGAAATCTCTCCGAGAATTTGTAACAGGGTAATACCAAGGCCAAACTAGTGTTCCTAGGAAAAGAGCACCCAAGAGACGAGTGAGAATAAATAGTACCCAATCTGCCTGGTGTAGAAATTCAGGAAGGATGGTTGTGTTTAGCTGTGTGCAGTGTGTTAACAAGAAATTTTGGGATATGTTGTCTTAGTTTCCTTTTATAGGTCTGTAGTCTAATATGTAGCTATTAGTTAGAGAATGACAGCATTTTAGAGCCTGAATACACCCTAATTAAGTTGCTTAGTTTATGATATAAAAATGAAGTCTTGGGGCAATTAAACACTTTTATAAGTTGTATGCATGTGTGTGTGTGTGTGTGTGTGTGTTATACTCATATGTAAATGTGCCTGTGGTATAGATGCAGAAGCATATATAAGTTGATATCAGATGTCTTCCTTAAGCTCTGGATCTTATTTTGTGTTTAGTCAAGATCTCTCATTAAAGCCTCATATTTAACTGTTTCAGCTAGGATAGTTGGCCAGTAAATTCCAGAGATCTGCTTGTCTCTCCTCCCTCCATGCTGGGATGACAGATCCAGACATCTATCTGGTTATTACACAGGTGTCAAGTCCTCATGCTAGCACAGCATAGGCATCACCCATTGGGCCATCTTCCCAGCTCCAATCTTACTATTAAACTTAAAGCCAGTTAGTAGCCACACTAAGTCCAGGATTCTCATCTCTGGAAACTTTGTGTCTCTTCTCTGTTTCTAATTGACTTTTAAATTTTATTACCATCATCATTTAGTTTTAACCACACAGGATGGAGTAGAATACTTTCCTTTAAAATAATTGTTAGTGGTTCAAACAAAGATCCTAGCACATAGAAAGGCAGAGCCTCTGGCCCTTTGACATTGAGTGATGCAACTTCTGCTTTATATTCTGTAACTACTACACTTGTCCACATTACTCACTAAGCAAGTATTGATCACCATTTGTGTTTCAGGGAATGTAATAGGTGCTATGTGAGAACACTGGGGCAGGAGTTGTCCTTGAGGCTTTTTAAAGAATAGGAGAGCTGCTGTGAGAGTGAGATGAGGCATGGGGGATCTGCAACTGTAGGAGTCAGATACCCAGCTAGTTCTGCGCACAAAGAGCAGCCTTGGGGAGCATGGATCTTGCTAACTGTAGGGCTGATATTCCAGTTTGAGTTGATCTGAAAGGGCAGAAGGAAGACCAACTTTGCACACCTGTCCAGACGATCATAGCTTATTGCTGGATTCTCCTGATTTGTCTGGTACATAGAATCTGAAATCACTTCTGAGCTTGGACTTGTGTGAGAACAATGACTCAGTTGGCTGAATAGCAAGTGCTTGGAGATGCCCAAGCATCTCTCCAGCCTCTTCTATAGCATCTTAACCAGGGATTCTAAAGATCTGGGCATGAATCACATGTGTTCAAATAATTCATATATGAAATATTTGAGTGGAGATATAATAGCTTTTGTTATATTTTTAAAAAGCATGGCAAAACTATTGCTATAGATTGCTACATTTATTTATACTGTAGTGATTAATATCTTTTAATCCCTTAGGCATGTGTGTATGTGTTCATGTACATCTGTGCACTATGGACATGGTATCATGTGTGTTGAAGTCAGAGAACAACCTTCAGGATCAGTTTTCATCCTCCATATTGATTCAGGCAATTTCTTTCCCTTAATTTTTTTTTCTTGTTGTTGATGGCAGTGTTGGCTTGCTTGTTTGTCTGTTTGATTGGGGGTGTTGTTGCTGTTGTGATTTTAATGCATATTCCAAGCTAATTTTCTGTTTCTGCCTGTTGAGAATGGGCAATCCCTAGGATGGTCTGGTTAGCCAGCCTAGCCTAGTGAGTGAGCTCCAGGTCAAAGAGAGTGATGCTTCTCAAACAAAAAAATGTAGAAAGGGCCTGAAGAACAACATCTAAGACTGTCCTTTGTTTTCTAAGAGTATCTTCACACACACACACACACACACACACACACACACACATACACACACAATATCTATCTATCTATCTATCTATCTATCTATCTATCTATATGTATGTATGTATATGTACATATATATTGAGAAATAGATTGAATGAACCAATTACCTTTTTCCTTATATTTGAGGTGAGAGAGAGACAGCAAATGCTTTATTCGGGTGCTGTTTTTTTTTCCTTCAATTTATTATTCACTTCCCTTAATAAGTGAATACTAGTCAAAGCTATTTGATGTTCTGCTTAAGTACTTATGACCAAGACAGGTCAAAACCGTTTGATAGGTTGAGTTAACAGTGGGCTATACAAAAGCAATAACCCAGGATACATAACTCTGACCTTCACCTGCAATTATTTCTCAATGAAGCTCTGCCCGACTGATGCTTTTGTCAAGTACCTGTTCTTTATCCACAAATGAGCTAATTTTCAGGTTGTAAGGTTAATCTTTATCTATGTTACCTTTAAACTAAATTCTTATTGTTCCCTCTGGCACTTTAGCTCTTCAGAAAACAGGTTGGGCTGACTTCTATTCTGACGCTGTTATGGTGTGACCCCTCATTACGGACTATGAAGATGTGAGGCAGTTTAATATCAAGAAGTCTGAGCAGGGCAGGCCTTCTGGAGAGCATCAGCCTTTTGGACATGACACGCACTAACAGTTCTCTTTTTCCAGAGGTACACACTAATCATTAACATCAGAGAGCCTTTGTTAGCGTGATCAAAATATTCCCTTCAGTTCTGACTCTTTCTAGATTCAACATACACTTCCAACTATCTTTTAAAAGTCTGTTATACTCAGAGAGTCCTTACATCTCTTAACACATGAAACAGCATGATATGTCTAGAAGGTCATTGGGTATTTAATGGAATAACCATCTAGTTAGGAATTATATAGTACCAATTTTCTTAGTGGTACTTAACAGGATACTTAGATTTATCATATACTAAAATTCCTCGTCACTATATTGTCTCACTAACTGCGGAGATGGCTCAGAAGGAAAAGTGCTTATGACGATCTTAGTTTAGAACTCCAGAAACCAAACAGAATCTGAGTGTATCTGGAACACTACTGGTGGTGTGCAAGCAGAGACAGGAGGCTCCATGGGACTCATGGGCCATCATTTCTTATCCAAACATTGACGTTCAGTTTCAGTGAAAGACCCTATCTCAAAAAAACAAAAGGAAGTCTGAGAAAGAAGATACCCAGCATTGTGCTCTGACTGCATACATGAAGACATTGGCAAGTACACATTTACATGTGTATTCACATGAATACATAATACCACATGCATGCACAGACAATGATAATAAAGAAAATAGTAACAATGTTATATGACACTATACAGAGGCCTATTTGTTCACCTGTTTTTCAAATAGATCAGTTATCTGTGGCCCGTCTTAATCAGAGTCAACATTTCATTCTTTCACTATGAAAATGGACACCATGCTTATTCACACCATGCTTCCTACATGTGGAACTGGAACAGCATTTTACTTCTTTTGCCAACCACTGCTAAAAAGTTTGTGGAAGAGAAGATTAAAAGAATTTTCATCTTAGGAGTCAGTGGATTGGGAGGAGTGCTGTGAAAGGCTGTCATTTGGGCATGACTTGACTGTGACATTCACGAAGTCACAGCCATTGTAATTATTTGTTTATGTCCTTCAATAGACAGCCAGTAGGCTGTTCTGACATATTGTATGGCCTCCTATCTATGGGCATGCGGACAGCACTGATTGAACTTGGAGTTTTATTAATAAGTTGTCTTAGTCAGAGTTTCTATTCCTGCACAAACACCATGACCAAGAAGCAAGTTGGGGAGGAAAGGGTTTATTTAGCTTACTTCCACACTGCTATTGATCATCAGAGTAAGTCAGGACTGGAACTCAAGCAGGTCAGGAAGCAGAAGCTGATGCAGAGGCCATGGAGAGATGTTTCTTACTGGCTTGCTTCCCCTGGCTTGCTCAGCCTGCTCCCTTATAGAATCCAAGACTTCCAGCCCAGGGATGGCACCACCCACAAGGGGCCCAACCCCCTTGATCACTAATTGAGAAAATGCCCCACAGCTGGATCTCATGGAGGCACTTCCCCAACTGAAGCTCCCTTCTGTGATAACTCCAACCTATGTCAAGTTGACACTCAAAACCAGCCTGTACACAAGTTTGTAAAAGGATATGATGCTGGGAGGTTCAGGATGGGAGCACTTGGAAGAAGAGTTTTAAGAGAGACAGTAGGGGATGATTATAATAAATTTAATCAAGATACATTATATGCATATATATGATATATGAGCATATCAAAATCTGATTAAAAGCATTATTTTTTAAATGTTTGTTTTCTACACAAAGTGCAAAATAATGGTATACTCAGTGATCAGTCCTGACCATTTTATAACACATAAGCAATTTCGTCAATTCATCTAATCACAAATCACTCCCAAGACACTGTTAGAACCTAAGTTTTAATTTATCTTTAAACTGGTTATTAAGCATTCTCACTGTAAGGCTGCAGAGCACAAAGTATAATATAGTCTGCCCTAGAGGGAGATGGTTTCTGGGAGGTTTAAAGGGCAATCCGAGTGAGAGCTCCGTCATTTATTTTTATCTTTATTTTTATGAAGCAGGTATCATGTAGCCAAAGGATGACCTTGAACCTCCGATCCTCTTGTCTCTGGCTCCCAAGTACTAGATGAGAGACATGTGCCACTATAATTGTTTTAATTGGTTTGGCTCCCATGGACTCATGTGTTTAAAAGCTTGGCCCATAAGCAGCAGCATTAATAAGAACTGTGGCCTTATTGGAGGAGGTGTAGCCTTCTTAGAAGAAGTGTGCTACTATGGAGGTAGATCTTTGAGGTCTCATTTATATGCTCAAGTCTGTCTGGCCAGTGTGATCTAGAGCCTCCTCCTGTGTGCTTGCAGAAGACAGTCTCCTCCTAGATACCTTTGGATCAAGACGTAGAACTTGCTACTCCTCCACCACCACGTCTGCTTACACACTAACATGCTTGGCATCGTAATGAAATGGACTGAACCTCTGAAACTGTAAGCCAGACCCAATTAAATGTTGTCTTTTATAAGAGTTGCCTTGGCCATGGTGTCTCTTCACAGCAATAAACCCAAACTAACAGCCACTCTGCCTGATTTGTATGGTTCTGGGGATAGATGCTAGGACAACACTGTATCAACTGAGCCGTGAAGATTCATTTTGGATACAAATATTCAGAACATAACAAGATAGCACAGACTGTCATTTAAAACGTGTTGCATATTATGTGAGGTTTCTGGGAATGGGAAGCAATCGTTCTCAAAGCATTGATATGAAAAAGAACTGGCAAACTCAAGCCTATTGTATATCCTTTTCATATCTCTCTTATTCACAATAAACTCTTCCACTTTACCCACTGTCCAGACACAAGGTGAAGTTTATGGTAATAGTTCTTCATACCATCTTTGCATATTCAATCGGCCTTTGTTTTGTCTCAGGTCTTCCTGTGCATTCTTCGTAGTTCATTGCTTTATCTTGACTGAACACCTACAGTTCATTTCTCATTTCATGCTAAATTCCTCCCTTTTTGTCTGACTCATAGAAGGCCTGCCTGAGCCAGCCTTGCTGGTAAATTTTGTTTAATGCAAACATGTGTGACCAAGCTGGGCAAATGTGAGAGCCCCTTCATTTTCTTGGGAAAGAGCAACCTGTAATTAGTCACATCTGATTATTCTTTGGTTCTCTTTGCAGTTTTATTAATGTAGTTAATCTGTTTCCTAGTGTCCATGTGTGTGTGTTTGTATATATACTATTCGTGTAATACTGTTATCTAAATGGACCTGAATGGATGCATTATACTGTACGGTGTGCATTAGAGGACTGGTACACTCTAGTGCAAGCCCCAGTTAGCAGTATCTAACAGGTTTTCTTTTTAATCATAACTACCTAGACATGTTGATGAAGTGTATAAACTGAGTCAGATTCCCAAGAGTTCTATCCTACATACAAATAACCACAGAATTTTACAATGTTCTTTTGAACAAAAGGGATGTGGTGAAATAATCCCGGTAAATGGCATTTAATATTTGTAATTGAATTTTTGAATTCTGTTGTGTGGGAAGGCAGCCTTTCCGAAGTCTGAGTTGGGAAGGAAGCCTAGACAGGAATGATAAGATACAGGCCAATGTGGCTGGTGAGCAGGGAATGCCCTGCAGACTGAGAACTGAGAAGAGTTGTGTGTGCTGAATGAATGGGGGTTTGGTCTGTGTGCCAAGTCAACGTAAGGAAGAAAAGCGACAGCACATGAGGATGGTTTAGTGACAACTCTGGCTTTCAGCAAGTTGATGAAAAGCTTGATTATCCTAATTCTGGGCCTGCTACAGGCATCCTTTCTGGGGTTAAGCAGGCCCGAGAGTATTACCTCATTTCCCAGTCCATTAAAGGGTTTGAAATTGTTTCACGCTGCAGATTTTTCAGTAGACTTTTCGAAATGATTTCTGTCAACAGAAGTAATGTTAAGATGCACGAGCTTATTTGGGATGCATGGCAATTCAGCTGAAATTGAAAGGCACTGATAGGAGAATATTGATAATACTTCATTGGGTATGTACTGAATGTAGGCCCTAATTACTTAAAACACTAAATATGTTTGCCTACAGGCAATACAGAGTTGTTTCTGACTTCCTTTTAATCTGTGTATATGTGAATGAACATGGGCATGCCTGGTTATGTCCATGTGTGTACAGGTATGCATATGTGCATACATGAGGAGGCCCAGTGACAAAGCTGTCACTTCCCAGGCACTGTACACCTTGTCCAGATACAATTTCTTACTAGCCTGGAGCTTGTCAAATAGGCTAGACTGATTGGCCAGGGAGCCATAGGTATCCACATGTTTTACATCACTAGCGTTATCCTGATTATTCTTTGGTCCTCTTTTGTAATTGTAATAAGTGCACACCATGATGGTTGATATTTTCTTCCTGGGCTCTGGGTATCAAAATTAGGTTTTCACGGTTAATCAGGTAAACACCTTACCATCTAAGCTGTCTCCTCAGCCTCAACTTCATTTTTTTTTTCTTTTTAATTTCATCATATTTAATGGACCTATATTGTTGTTCATGTGGGATTGGCTCCTAGCTCTAAAACTACATAAGACTTCAAGCTTACTTCTCCATGAACTTGAACAGACAGTAATACTCACACACTTCTCTCCTCAATATTTTCTTTCTTCCTTGACAGAACTGTGACCCTAGGCATTCTTCTAGCCTCCAGGTGCTCAACATACTCTCTCTCAGGCTTCCTTCATTTGCTGTCCTGTTTGTCTTCCCTTTCTGAGTCTCCTATTTTGCTGGAGATAGACTAATTACTATGGTATGCATGTAACTATTAAGTGCTTGTTGTAGAAAACATTTAATCTCAAACCAGAGTTTCTACCCCACTTTTGATCATTCAGTTCCCAGATAAAAAACACACAACCTTTACATTTATAATAAGCCTTAATTAGCACTAAATCTGGGCAGATATCTACCTCTAAGCTATTTTGTCTTCTTTCCTGCCAATAACTCAACAATATGACTTGCCATGTTCTGTCTGAGTTTCTCTTAATCTCAGTTGGCCAGCCCTCATAGCTAGATTTTCCAGACTCTTACCCCGTAGCATCTCTTCTCCTCTCCTCCTTTTCCCTTCTCTTCTCGTTGTCTCTCCTCATACCCCAAGCCTGGGCAACAAAAACCCTGCCTATCTCCTGCTCAGCGGTATGCTGTCAGTATCTTTATTTCACCAATAATTTTAAATTAAGGAGCAATGTCACATCTTTTTTTATTGATTATTTTTTTCTTTTATTGGCTATTTTCTTTATTTACATTTCAAATGTTATCTCCTTTCTAGGTCTTCTCTTCAGAAACCCCCAATTCCATCCCCTTCCTCCTGCCTCTATGAGGGTGTTCTCTACCCACCCACCAACCCTTACCTTTCCTCCCTGGCATTCCCCTACACTGGGACATTGAACCCCCTCAGGCACAAGGGCTACTCCTCCCACTGATGTCCAACAAGGCCAGCCTCTGCCACATATGCGACCAGAGCCATGGGTCCCTCCATGTGTATTCTTTGGTTGGTGGACTAGTCCCTGGGAACTATAGAAGGTTTGGCTGGTTAACACTTTTACTCCCGCCATGGGGCTGCAAACCTCCACAGCTCCTTCAGTCCCTTCTCCAACTCCTCCATCTGGATAAGGTCACATCTTATGTGCAGGCTCTCTTGTGCCTGTGGGCAAACAGGCCTTAATGACCAGTATTTAGCATTACAATACATAGCAAAAGACTAAACCTCAACAATTACTTGTCTTGTTGCCATAGCAAAATGTCTGATTCAAGCAACCAAAGAAGGAAAGAAGGGTATATTCTGCATCACAGTTTGAGGGTACAGTACTCACTCACAGACCATCCCAGAGTTGATTCTGGACCCATGGAGATTCTGAACCTTATCAAGTTGATAATTAAGATTAATCATCACAGTAATTTAGAACATAAAAGGCAGGAGAAGAAGTTGTAACCTGCTGTTACCCACTAGGATTATTTTTAAAATGTGTTTTTATTACATAAGGGATAATTATAGTCTATTTCTATAGTAACTCTTTGATGGATGTTTGTAATGTCAGTATCCAGGGCTATATTAGAAGAAACACCTGGTGTTACAGTCTCTGCTGACAAATATATTATGCATCTGTTTGTGCATTTTCAAGGAGTAAATTCAGCTATTGGATCAAATTTCCAAAAGCATTTTAGGCACTGGAGAGATAGCTCAGGGGTTAAGTGTAATGACCACTCTTGCAGTGGACCAGATTCAAACTGCACATCACTCCTCCAGGAAGCAGAGGGAACACATGTGTGCACACACATTCATACATGTGAACAACACAAATACAAGAATAAAATGAATCTTAATGGACTGTTTACTATCATTGTACAGGTACTGAAGTTATTTTCATCAACAATATTATTTTAAGTTACTAGGTCAATATGAATAAGAGAAAGTTGAGTGAAATAGGCCACATGACTTTGATACCTGCAAAGTTCATGCAAAATCCTTAAATTAAATAGACCGCATGGCAACTTATTTGAAGTTTGTACAGAGAGCAAAAAAACCCTAATATATCTTTCACCATCTATGGTAAGACCAAAGGATTAAAAGTTTCCAAAGTTTTCTAGTGTATTTATGTAAGCACAGCCCAAGCCATGCTGTTGTACAGTAACAAGTACTATGAGAGCACATTTTCTGAGTCAGACATCTTCACTTATCTGTCTTGCAAGCTGCTCTTGATTATGAAGATCTAGTTCACATACTTCTTTCCAAATTTCCACTATGAGACTTTTATGAGTCTTCATAATTAGAAGTACAGAATAAGGAAACAGTTTTAATTTAATTGTGAGTCTGAGGTCCACCATAAAAGAGATCCTTGGCCTCAGGTTAACCATCCCATGGCTTTAAATTTTAATTCTTCTGTCTTTAAATTAAGTAATAGTTATTTAATTTGAGTTTGTCTTTTCTTTGTGAGTGTTAAGAGACATGCAAGGGTAAGTCATAAAGCATGTTTGTATCATACTTGCCTCACAAGCATCACCATCAGATATTAAGCATGGGTTTGTGGGCAAGGGATATAGTTATTAACTTAGAGATTAATGTTTGCGTATGTGTTTACAGGTTTCTCTGTGCCTAGGTTTGGGTTCATTATCAATATTGCCATCAATCATTCTCCACTTGATTTCTTGAGACAAGTTCTCTTTCAGGTTGAACCTGGTATTCTTCAATTCAGCTAGACTGACTGACCAATAGACACTAGGCATCCTCCTGTATTCACCTCCCCAGAACTGGGTTTATAAGTGCCTGGCACTGGCATACTGGCAAGAGATTGGCCTATGCTTATGTTCATGCAGCATTTTACATAGAGCCAAGCATCCTTGATAAATGCTTTAAATATTGACATGTATTTCTCCCCTTTCCTGTGAGTGAACATTTCTATGCAGTGATCTTTCCTTTAGCATCTGACACTCATCAGAGGCAGAGCAGTGGTTTAATTCCTTTAGAGTAAATAAATGAAGCATGCCATCTGAATGCTACCAAAGTTTGCGGAGAGAATGAATGGCAGAGAATATGAATTAGGTTCTCAGTACCCATGTCAGATAGTTCATAACCACCTTCCCAGCTCTTGGAGAGTCAATGGTTGCTTCTGGGCTCCATGAGTTTTTGTGTTTGCATGTACACACACACACACACACACATGCATACACACACACACACACACACACACACACACACACACACAACTAAAAATAAATGTCACCAGAGGAAGTTAGCTGTTGGACACTGGGTTAGTCTCTGCACGCGCATCCCCCATCACCATATCTAAGCCATTACATTTCAATATGAAGCCATGTTCTTCTCTTACTGCACCTTTGGTGCTCACTCTGCCCTTGAGGTTGCTAGATTTCCTCGGCACCTCTTTATATAGTATCCTACTCCTTGAAGCATACATGGAATGCCCACATTGCTCTGCTGTTTCTCTCTGACCTCCTTACTTGCTCGAAACTTAACTCCGTCATCACTTTTTCTAACACCTCAGAGAGGTTTTAGATGAGCCTTAGCTGGTCTATGGTTATCATTTTCCTTGGGGTGGAGACATACATATCAGTCAAAAGCAACCCAAGGAAAGAAGTGTTTATTTCGGTTTACAGTTCAAGGAGGTTCTTATAGCATAGTCTCTTCAGTCAGGAAGGAGTGGGCCAACAAAAAATGAGGCTGAGTTGTAAAAACTCATAGTGACTCACTTCTTCCAATAATGCTCCAATAAGTCCCAACTAGCTCTAGGTCATCTCTCTAGCTGAGAACAAAGTGTTGACATCCACGAGTTTATGGGGGATATGTCACATTCAAAACTTAATACGCTTTGTCTACTGGCCGTATGTTCCAGAACCTTCCCTGTGCTTATTTGTTTTTTTTTCTCTGACCCAGGAGATTGTATTCTTTGCAATAACAAATGTAGTTTTGTGGCTTAATTATGGATGTCTTGCCAGGGACATACTTAGAATTTCTGTTACAGAACACACACAGTTCATGTGGAACCGAATGGAGGTTTTATGCAATTTTTCTTTCTTATATTAGCTTCTTGACATACGTTTAGAAAGGTACCATGTGTGTATTTGTATCCCAGCAGCCATGTGTAATTAAAAAATTGAACTTAAAGGCTAAGGAGTACTGAACTAACTTTTTTCAGAAGGGAATATAAAGAGAATTTAATTTATTTCTGGTTTTATTGAGATTTTCTTTGTGTTGTTTTCATTATGTTTTGTTTAATGAATTTTGTATGTGTATGAGAGAGAAAAAGAAAGTGATACAGAGTCAGAGAGATAATATAGGCATCCAGGACAATTCATAGCCCCCCAGAGATAAGCCAGCATCTACTTATGTCCTTCAGTGACTTCCCAGAAGCCTATTAACTTAAGCCATCAATGAATGAGATCAGAAACACCAGTATCTCAGGACCCATGTCTTCCAGATGCCCTAACTCTTAACACTGCTGAGCTGTACTCAACCTCTCACTCATAAAGCTTCGGGAGACATTTTAAAGCCAAATATTAATGATTTTTGTGATGGGAGGTATTAGTTTTCTACTTGTCAAGAACTGGAAACACCTGGAAGATGGGCTTGTCCCCATGCTAGTAGGAGATTATCATGCCTGGGTTAATGAAGTTGGAAGACACACCCACATTCCCTAGTTACAATTCCGACTGTAAGTGGAAAAAGTGAGTAGGAGTGCACACACATTGCCCTCTGTCTCTTGCCTAGGAATGTGATATGACTATATACTGTAAGCTCGGGCTGCCTCAGTTTTGCCACCAGAAGGATTGCTAACTTGGATTGAAGGCCAGAATAAACCCCTTCTTCCTTGCTCTTTTCTGAGGATTTTTATCTTAACAACAGGAAAAAAATTTTAAGGTAATTTCCTGTGTCTAATGTCTGCTTCTCAATTGTTGTGATTTCTGAAGATCGGTTTTATGATCATTGGTTTTCTGAATAAATTTAAATTTACTAGGTTTATCACTTATTAAAGTGACAAATTCATGATAGCATTTATTACGTACTTTTAACAAGAATGGTCATTATCATATATTCCAAGGAATGTCACAGTTAACCTGTTTCTTCAGAAGCATAAATGTTATATATCTTAGTATCCACTACAGCTTCTCACCAAATTTTGTGGAGTGCTTCCTATTCAACAGGCTCAGTGTTCAGTAATAAAATGTATTACTTCATTTAGCCAAGTAAATAAAACAATTATTTTATATTTCCTTGATATTAACTAGAGTACATAAAAATCCAAGTATGTTTGAAGAAATGATTTTAAAAAGATGAAAATGTATAAATTACTTATATTTTAAATTGTGTGTGTGTGTGTGTGTGTGTGATTTTTGTATAGGTACTTGCATGTCAAGGCATGCATGTGAAGGATGGTAGACAACGTAAGGGTTCACTTTCTCAACTCTTTTTAATGGTCCCAAGTGTTGAGCTCAGGTCACCAAGTTTGCACAGCAAGCACTGAGTCATCTTACTCCTTTTTCTGAAAACAGAATTTAAGTCTTCCATCCAAAGTAGGCACAATGGAGTCCTTGCTAGACTTCTCTATATCCACAGGTTTCAAATGAAGAAAAGTTGCTATCTAGACTGAACCCTATAAAAATTTTAAAAATGTGTTAGATTTATTTTCCCACTTGAAATTCATGGCAGGAAATCATTTCTTTGTTGACTTCATGTTTTCATGTTCTTAACCACATGATTTTAGATTTTCAATATTGATTATAGGTATTTTTCTATATTTTGTTTACTTCAATTAAAGGCCATTACTCTATAACTCCATTCTTTTTAAAAATTTATTAGATATTTTTCTTTATTTACTTTTGAAATGTTAGCTCCTTTCCTGGTTTCCCCTAAAAAAAAAAAA
>JADRCC010318912.1:0-13218 GCA_019843855.1 Hylomyscus alleni | reverse complement strand
GTTGGAGTGGGTGGGGCCTTGTTGGAGTGGGTGGGGCCTTGTTGGAGAGGGTGTGGCCTTGTTGGAGTGGGTGGGGCCTTGTTGGAGTGGGTGTGGCCTTGTTGGAGTGGGTGGGGCCTTGTTGGAGTGGATGTATCACTGTGGATATGGGCTTTAAAACCCTTATCCTAGCTGCCTCGGAGCCAGTCTTCTGCTAGCAGCCTAGATGCAGATGTAGAACTCCCAGCTCTTTCTATACCATATCTTCCTGGATGCTACCATGCTCCTGCTTTGATGATAACAGACTGAACTTCTGAACCTGTAAGCCAGCCCAAATTAAATGTTGTCCTTATAAAAGTTGCCCTGGTTATGGCGTCTGTTCACGCAGTAAAACCCTAACTAAGACAGTATGTAAGTATGTAAACCCAAAGGCATCTGGAAGGTCCAGAGCAGGGAAAGAAAATAGTATATTGACCTGGGTTAGATTCAGGGTGGATGTCCCACTCACAAAGACACAGAGACAGAGATCGATGCAATTAGCAAGAGGTTTTTAATAATCCAGTATACTGGGGTCGTCCCACATTCAAGCAGAGGTGACCACGAGGAACTAAAGCTCATACTCTTTATACCCTTTCAGAACATAGTTTTACAATTTACAACCTGAATTGGTTATCTTTTCCATTGTTCTTTGTTTCCATTGGCCTTTGTCCTCCAGGAGAGGAGATACCTGTTGCATGTAGGAAGGGTTGGGGGGAGATCCAACCCCTCCTAGGGATGTTTCCTGGAACCAGGCATCTCTTGGGGATGGGTGTTTGCTTAGTAAATCTTTCTGAAGCTCTCTGTCTTTATGCTTAATGGACATTCCTGGCTCCTCGGTATTTTTATGAGGCATCCCTGTTTGCTCAATTCTTACACCTGGAAGTAGACTGAACCAGGAGAGGGGGAGAGCAAGAGAGGAAGAGAAGGAGAGGAAGAAAAGGAGACCAAGAGAGAGAATCAAGATTGCAAAGAATGCAAAAGAACCAAGAAAATGGGTGGCTTAAATAGCAGCTTGTATAGGAATCAGAAGCTAAGAAAAGAAAAGCCCATGGTCTGGAAAAGTGTAGGTTACAGGTGGGGTGAGAAGAGCCAAGATGCCAAAGGCTCTGTAACAGGCACAGAGCCTGCGACCAGGTTTGGCATGCTAATAGGCACCACGGTTAGACTATGGTCCTGTGTTTGCTTTGGCACGGTTAGACTATGGTCTTGTGTTTGCTTTGGACCTGACAATCTTACTGGGAAGACCTACCCTGTGGGAGGGACCATTTGCAGGCAGAGCATCCTGGACTCCACAAATGTAGAAAGGGAGAGAACCAAGCAGCCATAAGCTTGCATTTATCCCCCAGTTTCTTGCTGATTGTGGATGTGATGTGAAAAGGAACTTCAGGCTCCTGTGAGCTGGGTTGTCCTCCAGGTTGTGCCTTGAACTGTGAACGAAAATAAACCCTTTCTCTCTTCAGTTGCTTTTGTCAGAAGATTTCATCACAGCAAAATAAAAGACACTAAGACACTACAGAATGAAATGGTGACTAAAACAAAATAAAACACAAGAAAGAGCAGGTGAAGGGGCTGGAGAGATGGCTGCTTTTCCAGAGCACACAGGTTCAATTCCCAGCACCCACCCGGCAGTTCACAACTGTCTATAACTCCAGAACCAGGAGATATGATGTCCCCAGGCACAGCAGACACATAGTGCACAGATATATATGCAACAAAACAGACATACACATGAAATAACAAATCAAAATTTTTAAAGAGAAAGAGCAGGAAACAAAATTGCAGAATTAAAAGAATAAAAAAATGCAATATAAGCAATATCTTTTTTTAAGTATTTTTAACTCCCCCACTTCCCCTCCCAGTTGCCTGTGGCAAGTAGTTGAGCTGGTCCTGAGATTGGAAGAGTTGTCCCTGTCCCTCACCTGCTGCAGCACTCAGGAGAGCCCATCCTGCACCACCCCTGGGGGAGGGGGTGAAGAGGTGAGCTGGCTTAAGGGCATGAGAGTGGAAGAGCTGGCCCCACTCCACATCCACTGTGGGAGTATGGGCACAGGGGTGATCCTCTTCTCCCTCCCTTGCCCCTTGCAGTCTGCAGCAGGTGAGAGGGCTGGCTCCACATCCCACTGGCATTGGAGAGATCAGGCCTTGGTGATGTGGAGGTGGGTGAACTAGCCCTGCCCGTTGCGTGCTGCAGCTCGGGTGAGCTATCCAGGGCAGTGCTAGAGAGCTTGCCCCAGTGGTGCAGAGCTGGCAGGCTGAGCAACTCAAACACCACAGGCCTAGATCCAGGGCTTTAAGTTGGCTCACCCCAACATCTACCCCGTCTATGAATTGCTGAAGAACATGAAAGGGACAGCTCTACAGAACCAAAGCTACAGGATCTCCATGACTCAGAGCAACCACAGGATATCCAAGAGGAATATAAAGATCCAGTACTGAGAGTGTAGTAGAGGCCAGAGGCCTGGAAACAGACCAATGACTCATTGCAATGAACATTTGCAAATAAAGGCATGTGGACAAAAGGGTATACTGTGTAACACACTGTGACACACTATAACCTCTATGACAAGATTTTTTTTAAAAGATTTATTTATTTTATGCGTATGAGTACACACTGTAGCTATCATAGTTGTGAGCCTTCATCTGGTTGTTGGGAATTGACTTTTAGGACCTCTGCCCCTTCCCAGTCAGCCTGCTCACTCCAGCCCAAAGATTTATTTATTATTATAAATAAGAACACTGTAGCTGTCTCCAGACGCACCAGAAGAGGGTGTCAGCTTTCATTGCAGGTGGTTGTGGGCCACCATGTGGTTGCTGGTACTTGAACTCAGGACCTTCGGAAGAGTAGTCGGTTCTCTTACCCACTGAGCCATCTCACCAGCCTGACAAGATTGCTTTTTTATTCTGCCTTATTTTCTTTCCTTTTGTGGAGAAGGCTACAGGGGCAGAGAGTGGCTATGAAGAGATGGGAGATGAGTGGATTGGGATAGATGTGAATTTACAAAGATTCCACTAAAAAGGGTTTTCTTACATTTTTAAAATGTAATTCTTTTAAAACAATATTATTTTTGAAGCACTGGTAACAATGTAAATATGCTTTAAAAGCAATAACGATAAGGCTACTGTTCTTAAGGCTTAAGGGTCCTAAAGTCTGAAAAGACTTATCCATGAGGCAGGCAGAAAATAATTTTGTTTTTCATTTTACCGGTTTTTCTGAAAGCCTGATTTTATCTGTGCATACCTACCTTACATCTCCATTCCAAAAGTTAAAATAGCTGCCTTTGCTAACATTTATCTCTTATGTGTTAACTGTTCATGCAGATTATGTCACTGCATATGCAGAAGCCCTATAAGAGCTGTGCTGTATCCTTATTTTAAAATGAGGTTGGGAAGAGGAACAAATAAAAAGATCCAGAGCCAGTTCCCCAACCCTTAGTCCATCTTCAGGGTCTTGATATATGACTTAAATTTTAAAAGATGTCAAGTGGTCTACCTAGCTAAGCTGTCTTGGTCACCATGGGGTCCTGCCCATCTCTGACCTATCCCTGCCTGGGCTCCAGTCTCTCAGGTAAGGTAGTCAGGTAAGGTGATCGGAGCTCTACGAGTCCTGTTTCCCAGAGATAAACTCCTCTTCTGGCTGGCACCAAACTTCGGCCTTTTCCTTCTCCCAGCATGAGATTTCTTGGCAAATTCCAATTTCTTGGGGTCCATTGTCTCAAAAGTCTGATAGCCCAAAAGAAGGACAAAAGTATCTCCCCTTAGAATATCCTGCCAGCGTAGTTACAGTACAGTGCCTGGTCAATGTGCAGGAAGCTGACATTTGAATCTATGGCTTCTAGCTAAGCTACCACCAAAACCAGTTCTATCAGCTACTGGACAGAAAGGACAAGAGGTTTATCTTGCTTGGCTCACAGTTTTGGAGAGATTCCAGTCCCTCAAAGGAGGAAAATGTAGCAGTGGGAACACCTCCATCCATGGTGACAGAAACATGATGGAGAGGCTGTTCCCATGACAAACCATGATACAGAGAAAGCAAGTTGAATAAAGGAGCATGTGTCATCTTCAGTGACTACCTCTAGAGACCTACTTCTGCCAGCCAGGCCCCATCCTTAATGTTTCCAGAGCCTTTAAGATAGGACTGCCAGCTGGGTCATCCAAAACATGAGCCTGTTGGGGACATTTCAAATTCAAACCACAAGAGCAGCTTATTCTAGAACCAAAAATTGTGTATAGAGTTCTATGCTGAGCTCAGGAAAGCAGAGCAGGGTTAGAAACATGCCAGTTGCATTTCTTGTATGACTGGAGGCAACTCACCAGCTCCCCTGATATTCAACATCTCCCTTAGGTCCTTTGTGATGTGGCTCCTATGACCTGCTCATCCTCACCCTCTGCTCCTCTGTACCTTCCTCTCACATCCCTGCTGCTTCTAGGTCTCCAAGTCTAGGACCTTCCATGAGCTCCTTGCAATTCCTCTGCCCACCCACACACTTCCTGTCACCTCCGATGTTTCTCCCATCATCCTTCACCTGAACTCATTGTTCAAGTCTCCATTGAGAACTATTTAGACTCAGAACGAGTTCTAATTTTAAAACAGAATTAGAAGTACATGCAGTGGGGCAGAAAATTTGAAGGGTGGGTGTCTCCCCACACAAAACAAAATACCTTTGTTGGGACATTCATTAGTATGATTTTTCTCTTGCCAAGTAACAAACTATTCCAAAAATGTAATGGCTTACAACATCAATGATCCATCTATTTACAGGCATATAATTTGGGGAGGGTTTGGTGGAAGCAGCTCAGATATTCCAGGCAGTCATCACTTACTTGGTTCAATAGAAGAGATACATCCTAACTAACAGGATGTTCCTGCTGTGAGCCGGGACCTGGGCTGAACAGAAGATAAAGATCTCAGTTTTTTGTTTGTGGTTTTTTTGTTTTGTTTTGTTTTTTTCTTTTACACAGACCTCCCATGGGACACTTGGACTTTCTAATAACATGAAGGCTTATTTATGATTCTACCTTCAAAGTCACACACTATTACTTCTGCCAGACTCAAGTAGTAGCAGAAATAGTCATCAAGGTCCACACAGGCTCATGAGGGAAACAGAGAGTGTAACAACTAGCAATGGTAGAAAGTTCTAGAACAGCATGTGAGACAGGAGTCATGGTTATAGCCACTTTGGGAAACAGCATCTGCCTTGTAGGCACAGTGGCTTTCCAATGACCTTCAGATAATGGCTTTAAATTTTCCAGTCATTTCTCCCACTTTTAAAATAGGAATCATGCAACTGAGAGTAGAATTCAGTTACCTGGAATATCAGCCCACTATGGCTAACTTCCTGATGGTGATGGGTCTCAAAGAATATCAAAGGCTGTAGCCAAGCCCCAGGCAACATTAGATCAAATATCTTTCCTCCTACCCTCATTGTTTGTTACCATGGTGATGAGAAAGCTAGACTTGAGAGGTAGCTGGAGTTCTTCTCAAAATATTAGAGCCTATAAGATCTTTCTCAAAGATCATACACATAGCTGGGGATTGCTCTGTGGGTAAAGACACTGTTGCCAAATCTGATGACCTAAATTCAACCGGGTCTTTCATAGAGGAAGGAAAGAAACTACTCTCAAAAGTTGTTCTCTGCCCTCCAGGTAGTGTACACACAAAAATGGTAACATTCCATCTTCCAGGATAGCTCCTTACTCAGAAGGTAAACTACTCAAAAGAGCTTCAGGAAGTCCCTGAAACTGATCAGATTCACTTGATCCCTCCCTCCCAAAAGTAAACAATAAGGACTACTGAGAGTCCTTCTCAGACAAGCTAAGCTGCAAAGACTTTGAGACTAGCTTCGCTGCCTGGAAGGAAACAGTCTAGCTGCCTGGAAGAGGTGTAGACAAACTGCATCATTTAGAAAAGATGCCCTCCAACCTGATGAGCTGCCTGCAAGCTGTGCAACGTGCTCTATATTTCTAGCTTTTTACAAGCTGCCACCCATGTGAGGTGGACTTTGGTGATGCAGCTGTCTTTGAGTCATTTCAGCTCCTATAAAAATACCTCACCCATATTCCTGTAAGTAACACACACACAAAAAAAAAAAAAACAAAACCTCACTGGCTTACTATGTTGGACTTTGTAGGCATCTGTCCTTTGATCTGTCAAGGGATCCATATCTTGGGTAAGTATGTGTTGTGTCTCACCAGGAAAAGTCTTGTCACACAAGAACACATGTGTTTGCACAGAGAAAAATAAATAAATATACCTTTAAAAAATAATTTTTCCAGGTGAACACAACACACAAGCCATACAAGCCCATGGCAGGCCCACAGGAGCCCAAGGTCGTGGAGAACTGCTGTGAAACAGCATCTTCTGGACCTGTCATGGCTCCTGCACTCATGAACTCACAGCTGAGGTTACCTGAACAAAATCTGTACAAGATCAGTCCAGCCAACATAACAGAATGGATGAAGCCACACACACAGCTAAGGACTACTGGTCATTGAAGCCTGCTGAGGTAGAAAAGTCTGTTTATGCAGGGGTGTGGCCCTTGATAAATTCCCTATGTTCTCGCAAATGGTCCTACACTCAAGCAAATACAGGTAGCACTAATTAGACTACTTTGCTTCCTGTTGTCATTATAAAACAATTTTAACAAAAGCAATCTGGGGAGAAAGGAGTTTATTTCAGCTTATACTTCCAAGGAACAGGTCCTCAGCAAGGGTAGGAACTCAAACAGGAACTGAGGCAGAGACCACAGAGGACTGCTGCTTCTTGCATCCATCTCTGCCTGGCTTCCGGATCTCTCATACAATCCAGGGCAACTTGCGTAGGGATGGCACTGCCAACTGTGAACTGGAGCCTTCCCTATCAATCAACAATCAAGACAATGCCTCACAGATATGACCACAGGCTAATCTGATCTGAGCAATCTCCCAGTCAAGACTCCCATAGATAGCTGGGCTATGTCAAGTTGATAGCCGGAGCTAGCTTATTAAAAAGTAAGAAGGGAGGCTGCTGAAATAGCTCAGTAGGTAAAGGCACTTGCTGCAAGCCCAAGAACCCAAGTTTGATCATGGAAGCGAGAACCAACTCTCACAAGTTGTCCTCTGGCCTCCATGTGTGTGCTCATACACATAATATTAAAATAAATGTGTCTTTTTTGAAAGGAGGATGTGAATTGGGAGAGGGACACAGTAAGGAGATCTAGGAAGAGTTGGAGAAAAGAGGTTGGTAAATATTATCAAAATATATTATGTACATGCATGAATTTTTTAATTTTTAAAGATATTTTGCTATTGTTGTTTTGAGACAGAGTCTCTCTATGTAGCCCTAGCTGTCCTGGAGTTCTCTCTGTAGACCAGTCTGGTCTCAAACTCACAGAGATCCTCCCACCTCTGCCTCCTGAGTGCTGGGATTAAAGGTGTGTGCCACCGCACTCAGATTACAGAATTGTTTAAGATTTCATGCATATACACAGTTATGCCCAGCCATAAGAAACTGGGCAAATGCCAGGACTGAAAGTGAAAGATCAAAATATTCAGGAATTTTCCCAAGATTCTCCTGGCTGGAAGTCCTCTTCTTTCAGTGGGCTGCAGCCTCCCCTGGAAAGTCTTCCCCATTCTTGCAGATGAGACAATGGTCTGCCTCCCTAAAGCAATCGAGACAGTGACTTCAGAAGACTGGGCAGGATGTCACAGGTCTGTAATCCCAGCACTTGGGAGTCTAAAGGAAGATGGCCATAAACTGGATGCCAACCTGGAGTACTCAGAAAGCTCACAAGGAGCCTGGGACCTAAGGGGAGACAAGGAATCGGAGACCTTGACCTTGCTTCACTGTGCTGTACTACCGGCTCACACATCAGACCCTCGTGACAATGAGAAGACCATCGCCCCCTCCCTACAGTAGCCTGCCCCCTACCTACTGCTTTGAAGCCTCCAGGAACACTGGAACTACTTCAAGGGGAGTGAGTGTTGTATACGTCCACGCTAACTCACCCTGCCCTGTGGCTGGGTGATTACATTGTTTCTCTTCTTGAAAATTTTTTTTCTATCGAAAATGATGTTGTCATGAAATATGGATGAATCAAGCCTTATCTACATTTCAAATGAACCCCTAAGGCTAAATTCCAGGTTTGGAAACTACTGAATGAAAGATTGTGAACATGCTAAAGGTTCTTAATTCAAAACCAGAAAATCTTTCTCCAGAAAGGAGATAATTTTCATTCTTAGCTGTGCTTCAGTACAGCAGTGGAATTAACAGCAATAGTATTTAGTGAAGATGACGCTAATGTAGCATAGCTTCACTGCAGAATGCCCTGTGTCCTTCCAAGCTCTAGGCTTGAATCACTTCATTTAATCCTCTTAACCCTGTAATAAAGTGCTGTCAACATTGGCATCCGTACATGGGGAAACTAAAAGAGAGTTCTTCTACCCAAGACACATAACCAAAAGATAGCCACCAGCCCTCCTCCAGAAGCACTGGCGAATCATCCCAGTGATCTCTACTGAGACTGTGTATCTCACTTCATTTAAGGGATTCCCATGAACGACAGCAAAAGTTGCTCAGTTGGTAGAGGGCTTAACTGTCATACATGATGCCCAGGACTCAATCCCCAACACTGAATAGAATCAGGCACTGTGGCACATGCTTGTAATCCCAGCATTCAAGGGGGGGGGGGGGTAAGTGGGGAGAGGCCAAAAGACCAAAAGACCAGAAGTTCAAGGTCATCCTGCGCTATGTGGCAAGTTCAAGGACAGCCTAGAGAAACTCATGTGAAGCCATTGTACGACTTCCCATTTTCCTTTTCCACATTATGAACGGTATCTTTCCAGCAATTTGCAGAACCTGAGGAGGCTGCAGAGTAGTTAGGGAGGGAGCCACCCGTAAGGGAAGCAAGAGAAAGGGTGAGTCAGACAGGGCTCAGCAGTCCAGTGCTTGCCTAGGATGGGAAAAGCAGTGGGCTCATCTCCAAAACCACAACAAAAGAGCTGGAAAAGCGGAGAGTTTCATGACAAGTGTAACATTCACAGGACAGTGACAGGCAAGCTGTAAACAGATTCACCAAGGGCAGAAGTCATTTATTAGATGCACTGCAGTACAACCACAGTAGGCAAGGCAGTGGAGAGAAACTGTCCCTGCAGAGGCAAACTAAGGGGCTGCTTTTATGGAGGGGGCAGGGGAGGTCTGTGCATTCTTAGCCATGTTCCCTACAGCAATGAAACCAACAGCAGTATTTAGTGAAAGCAATGCTGCAACACTCGACCTCTGTGTGCCCTTCCAAGCAGCACACATCTCAAAAACATGAAGTAGAGACTGACTGAGGAAGACATCTGTGGTGGTTTGAGTAAGAATGTCCTGCATTGGCTCATAGATTTGAATGCTTAGTCATCGGGGAGTGACACTACTTGAGATGGATTAGAAGGTGTGGCCTTGTTGGAGAAATGTGTCACTGGAGGTGGGTTTTGAGGAGCCAGGATCTCTCTGTTCCTTATGTTTTTGGTTGTGAGCCTAGCCTCTAATGGCTAAGCCATCTCTCCAGCCCTCTCTTCCTGTTGTCTGTGATCAGAAGTAGAACTCTCAGCTCCTTCTCCAGCACCAGGTCTGCCTGCATGCTGCCATGCTCCCACCATGACAATAATAGACTGAACCCCTGCAACTGTAAGCCAGCCCCAATTAAATATTTTCCTTTATAGAAATAGTCTAAGCTTTATAGCACTAAGACCTTTATTGTTCACAACAATAGAACATTGACTAAGACCATGTCCAATGTTAACTTCTGGCTTCCACAGGCAAATATACCTACACATATGTGCACATACCCACATGACCACACATATAGACCACACACACACACATACACAAATAAAATTTTAATTTATTTTTAATTTTATTATTAAAAAATAAATGAAATCTGTTCTCTTGGTTTCAACAGAAAGCACCCAAAAGTGAAAAGATTTTTTTTCCAAAAAATCTAGGCCATTCCCACCCCACCACTAGTCAACAAGACTGATGTAGAGGGATCTCAAAGAAAACTAGCACTATCCTCCCTGAGCCTACTATCTGTCTGTCTGTCTTCCTCTCCTGCTTCTCTTCTCTGTTCTCCCCTCTCCTTCTCTCCCTCCCCCCTCATTAACTCTTAAGTCTCTGCCTTAGTTAGGGTTTCCATTGCTGTAAAAAGACACCATGACCAAGGCAACTCTTATAAAAGACAACATTTAATTGGGGCTGGCTTACAGTTTTAGGGGTTCAGTCCATTATTATCAAGACAGGAACATGACAGTATCCAGGCAGGCATGGTGCAGGAGGAGCTGAGAGTTCTACATCTTGTTTTGTAGGAAGCCAGGAACAGACTGACTATGTCCCAAGCAGCTAAGAAGGTCTCCAAGCCCACCCCCACAGTAACACACTTCCTCCAACAAGGCCACAGCTCTTAATAGTGCCACTCCCTAGGCCAAACATATTCAAATCACCACAGTCCCCTGAAAAACAGCACCTTCTCAGCCATCTCAGGCACCATGAGTGCCATTCTGATGTTTTCATGGTATCTGTCCTTTGTGCCCTTGAGAACAATCTCACAACTATGAACACTGAAAGGACACGATGTCAGCCAGCCAGGAGGGGTGAGCTTTAGAGAGCCACTGCACAAAAGGCAAGCTTGTAAGGTGAGTGTATTAATTAGCTCCATTCGCTTATAACAAACCACACACACACACACACACACACAAATACACACATCAAAGCATCATGCTGTGCCCCCAAAATATATCCAATTACTGTAGCACTTGCCAATTCAATTTCTTAATAAGGAGCCAGGCCGATAGGCCTGAAATTCAAGCTACCCCAGAGGTGGAAGCCAGGGGATTCAAAGTACTCAAGTCTCACTTGAGTTACAGAGTAAGTTCAAGGCCAGATTGAGCAACTTAGTAAGACTCTCTCTAATGAAGTTTAAAAGATAAAATTTTAAAAGGACTTAGGATATTGCTCATTGGTAGAGTGCTTGTCTAGCATGCATTAGCCTGTTGGCTCAATCTCCAGAACTGGATTTTAAAACTCACTCACTCATACTTGTAATCCCAGCATATTGGGGGCGAGGCTGGTGGATCACCACAAGTAGAAGGCTAGTCTGGTTCACGTGGTGAGTTCCAGGCCAGCCTGGGATACATTGCAAGATCCAGAGCAGGTTGGGCTATAGAGTGAGGTCCTAGTTCAAAGAAAATTTTTTTCAAGGAAAGAACAGTACCACATTTCTCTCTCTGTCTCTCTCCCTCCCAATGTATGTGTGTGTGTGTGTGTGTGTGTGTGTTCATGTTATTGTCCATGTGAGTGTCTATGTACATGCCTGTGTGTGTATATGTGCTTCTGTGTGTGTCTGTGTCCATGTGAGTGTATGAATATGAGCCTCTGCGTGTTTGTGCATCTATGTCTGTGTGTGTACAAGTGTATTCATGTGTTTGTGTATATGCCTCTGTGTGTGTCTGTGTTTATGATGCATGTGCATATCCATCTGAGTATCTATATATGTGCCTTTGTGTGTGTGTGTGTGTATGTCTGTAAGTGTCAGTGCCCGTGTGTCTGTGTCTGTCTGTGTGTGTGTGCTTGTCTATATGAGTATCTGTGTATGTATCTCTGAGTGTCTGTGTATGTGCCTCTGTGAATTGGTGTGTCTGTGTGTGCATGTATGATGTTTGTGCACATGTGTGTCTACAGGTGCACGTGCTCCTACACAATCATTGAGGCCAGAGCAGGACATCAAGTGTCCTGTTGTATTGCTCGATGCCAGAGAGGAACTTTTCATTGATACTCAAGCTAGGTAGTAGCCAATGAGCACTGTGATTATCATGTCTCCACACCCTCACCAGATTTCTGGGGTTAGAGGTGAGCACACAGGTAAACCTCTCTCTGTAATTGGTGCTGGAGATCCTAACTCAGGGCCTCATGTTTGCATACTGAGCCATCTCCCCCATCCTCAAGAACCACATTTTAAGAGGAATTTCTAGACACAGACAAACATTCCCAATTCACAATAGTCTAACCTAAAAATTTTTTTACCTCACATTGAAATTAAAATGCTGGCCAGGCGGTGGTGGCACATGCCTTTAATCCCAGCACTTGGGAGGTAGAGGAAGGATTTCTGAGTTCGAGGCCAGCCTGGTCTACAGAGTGAGTTCCAGATCAGCGAGGGCTAAACAGAGAAACCCTATCTTGAAAAACCAAAAGAAAAAAGAAAAAGAAAAAGAAAAAAATTAAAATGCTATTCTGTCAGTAGAAAACATCCGTCGAGGTTTTAGTGTAGAAGGACAGGATGCCCTTTCATGATGCTAGCTGAAGCCAAGCCCCAGCTCCAAGCCAGCTATGCAACCAGGAGAGGACAGCAGGCCATGTGACTGAGACACGCAGTAGATTAGTGGATTCTGGGCATAAGTGACTTCATGCTATTTCCCACTTACTTTGTGTCATTGGGGCAGAACCCCATGGTAAGGCCAGAGCTGCTGGGTGAATGCAAATAAAGCAGAGGCAGGGAGCAGCTGTGAAGCCTGGTGACCTGAACAAGCCAGGGAGCATGTGTCTAACCCACACACTCACACACACATACGTGCACACTCATATATGTTGTAGTAATTATTTAATCCCAGCCCAATGTTTCTAACCCACCTTTGGTTATTGAGTTCCTGAATACAAAACCACTCACCAGCCTTTATATTTTAGCCTTAAGCAGCACAATAGCCGTGCATCTGCCTACCCTCCATGCTGTTAGAATCTACTTTCCTATGGATAACCCTGAGTTATCACTTACTATTTACTATGTTCCATCTGGGCTGCTCTTAACTCCAATCAGCCAGCCCTCAGGACCACGTTTTTATGCCTCACCAAGCCAACAGTGGCTTCTCTCTCCTCCATTCACCACCTTCGTCTTTCATCCTCCTCAGACCTCAAGCCCATGAAACCTAAACCCCACTTATCTCTCTCCTCCCTAGTTATTGGCTGTGGACATCTTTATTTACCAATCAGAAATAACTTAGGGCAGAGTCACAGGGGTTACTTGTAGACTCCAGGTCTTGGGGACCACATTTAACATTACCATAGACAATAAAAAACAAAACCTCAACACACAATCAATCACACACAAACACATAATCAATCACACACAAACACATACACATTCACACACACATACAAACACATACACACTCATGCACACACATACACACACA
>JADRCC010318911.1:0-11025 GCA_019843855.1 Hylomyscus alleni | reverse complement strand
TTTTTTTTTTTTCAGAAAAGGGCAGGCCTCTCAGGCATGTGAACTAAATATTGCATACCAAGTTATATTTAAATTAGGCACAAACTCTCATACTATGGCTGAATGAGACATCCCAGTAAGAGGGAAAGTGTCCCAAAAACAGGCGACAGAGTCAGAGACAGCCCCTGCTCCCACTGTTAAGAGTCCAACAAAAACACTGAGCTATACAACCATAACATACACGGGAAGGGCCTCTGTCAGCTGTAAAGGCTCTGTGGTTGGTGCCTCAGCTTCTGTGAGTCTCAGTAGGCCCTGCTTGATTGTTTCTTAGGCTGTGTTCTTGTGGTGCTCTTGAAACCTCTGGCTTCTACAATCCCCCCTCCTCCTCTTCAGCAGGAGTTCCTCCCTGCCCTCCACCTAATGCTTGTCTGTGAGTCTCTGCATCTGCTCTTGTCAGTTGCTGAATGAGGTCTCTCATGATATGCTAGGCTTTTGGCTACAAGTCTATCATCCAGCTGCTGGTTTGTGACCTTCCAGGCAGCACCAGGGGTGGCCACCCTCTAGTGGCCTGGGTCTCAGATTGAACACATCTTGCAGGCAAGAGAAGTTATAACTTGAAGGTTTTGTGGCTGGGTTTGGGTCTCAATCCCTCCACTGGAAGCTTTGCCTGGTTACAGAAGGCCAGGTCACATCCAAATTCCCATTATTAGGTTTGTGTCACCATCGCAGATTCCAGGGAATTTCCATTTCATTGCCCCAAATCGAAATGTCCCCCAGCCCCAATTTCAGTTGTCTCTCCCAGTACTGGCTGCCTCCATTCTTCTCCCAATGGTTCCCACACCAATCCTCCCATAGTTCACCAGAAAAATATCTCCTGTTTCCACTTTCCAGGGAGATCCATGTGCCCTCCCTTGGGCCACTATTGTTTCTCAGTCTCTCTGGGTCTGTGGACTGCAGCATCCTTTACTTTATAGCTAATATCCTATAGCAGCCCACAAAATGGGAAAAAGATTTTCATCAACTCCACATCTGACACAAGGCTAGCATCCAAAATATATAAATGACTCAAGAAACTAGACATCAACAAACCGAATAATCCAAGTAAAAATGGGGTACAGATCTGAAGAGAGAATTCTCAACAAAGAAATCACAAGTGACTGAGAAACAAAGAAATGTTCAACATTCTTAGCAGAACTTCCATCTTAAGCTTATTTGTCAGTGTGGCTGAAATAAAAAATAAAAAACCACAAGTGACAGCTCCTGCTGGTGAGGATGTGGAGCAAGGGAACACTTCTTCATTGCTGGGGGGAGTGCAAACTTGTACAGCCACTTTGGAATCAATATGTCAGGTTTGCAGAAAATTGGGAATTGATCTACCTCAAGACCCAGCTATACCACCCCGGGCATATACTCAGAGGACGCTCCACCCTACCACAAGAGCATTTGCTTAATTATGTTCATAACAGCTTTATTTGTAATAGCCAGGAACTATATGTCCCTCAACTGAAGAATTGATAAAGACAGCGTAGTACATTTACACAATGGACTGTTACTCAGCTGTTAAAAAAATAACAACATGAAGTTTGGAGGCAAATGGATGGAACTACAGAAAAAAATCATCCTGAGTGAGGTGACCCAGAACCAGAAAGACAAACATAGTATGTTCTCATTTATAAGTGGATATTAACTGTACACTAAAGGGTAATCATGCTACAGCTTTCAAATTCTTATTTCTTTTCAGTGATATCAAGGACTTTCTTGGCCTCCAAAAATCAGTTTGGTACCACCATGGAGATAGAAAAGGCATGTGATCCTTGTAGGATACATTAGGAATTTTGAAAGTAATTTCTTTCTTTCTTTCCTTTTTTTTTTTTTTCTTTTGAAACAGGTTTTCTCTATATAGCCCTGGCTGTCCTGGAACTCACTCTGTAGACCAGGCTGGCCTCGAACTCAGAAATCCATCTACCTCTGCCTCCCAAGTGCTGGGAGAAGTAAGACAGGAGAGAGGAGTGCCTATACTTGGCTAAAATTTTGAAAAATAGTGGAGAACGACAGGAAAACATTTCTTTGCTTACATTTTTTTTTTGTTTGGATGACCTGCTTATTGATAAAACCTGTGCTCAAGTTAGTATTGCTGTGTTGAAGTTTCTCTCTCCTTTCAAACCAATAATGTTTTCTTTCTGTGATTGGTTGCCATTGTGTGTGATACATAAATATTTAAAATTATTATTTTCTCTCATTGTTTTGGTCCCATTATCTTTATACAGAGGCTCTTTCTTGGTCTCCCCATACAGTTTTTAACTTAGAGTCTCTTAACTGAAGTAAGTCTAGCGATCCTGCTTTTTCTTCTGTGTGCAGTCACTTGAAGCACCCTTCCCCCCCACTATGTTAATAGAAACTTTCTTTCTTTCTTTCTTTCTTTCTTTCTTTCTTTCTTTCTTTCTTTCTTTCTTTCTTTCTTTCTTTCTTTCTCTTACTTCCTTCCTTTCTTTTTTCTTTCTTTTTTATTGGTTACTTTATTTACAGTTCAAATGTTATCCCTAGTTTCCCCTCCATAAAACCCTTCCCCCTCCCCTCTCCCTGCCTCTATAAGGGTGCTCCCCCACCCACCTACCCACTCCCTCCTCAGTGCCCTTGCATTTCCCTATGCTGGATCATCGAGCCTCCACAGGACCAATGGCCTCCCTTCCCATTGATGCCAGATAAGGCAGTCCTCTGCTACATATGCGGCTGGAGCCATGGATCGTTCCATGTGTACTCCTTGGTTGGTGATTCAGTCCCTGGGAGCTCTGGGGGGTCTGGATGGTTGATATTGTTGTTCTTCCTCTGGAGTTGCAATCCCCTTCAGCTCCTTCGGTCTTTCCCCTAATTCCTCCATTGGGGTCCCTGTGATAGTTGCGTGCATCTGTGCATCTGTGTATTGGTCCAGCTCTGGCAGAGCCCTTCATGGGGCAGCTATAGCAGGCCCCTGTCAGCAAGCATTTCTTGGCGTCAGATAGTGTTTGGGTTTTTCTCCCCTTGATCTTGGACTTTCGGTGTGGGCTTCCGTGGTCTTAGTGTTTGCAGCTATGACTTAATAATTAACTCTGGCTTCCATAGAGCCCTAGTGCTTATCCATGGTCCAGTGCAATACTGACACTCTTCATTTGTACCGTGGGTAAGAGGTTCTGTCTGTCACATTCACGTGTCCTCCTCTAGTCCCACAAAACTAGAGACATTCTTAAAGTTTCAGTATCTTATTTCTTTGCTCTTCCTTTAAAGTTCTAAAGCCATCCTCCTGCATGTGTGGTGTTGCTGTAGGTAGTTATGATGTCCAGCAATTGGCAGTTTTTTCTTCTCTCACTCTTTGGGAGGCAGGTGTTCCTTGTCTGAGCAAACATGAGTTGGGCCAAATAATGACAAACCTTGTGAATGGTTTTTTTGTCAAAGCATCTCCAGACATGTCAAATAGTAATAATTTTTTAAGGGGAGTAATACTTTGGAAGCCATGTGACAGCAGTATTCTGGTGCCCACAAATTATTGCTGTCACCCCATTTTCTGTAACTACCACACTCTGCTCTTTGAGTTGTGTTTAGGTAGTAAGAGCTAGCAAGAAGTAATTAATGCAGTGAGATTTCAAACTTTATCAATCGTATCCTTCTGAGAATATAAGCCCTCCTGGGATTGTCACGAGCCTTTGGTGAGCTTAAACACTTCAGAAAGAGTTGACTTTAATACATAATTTTTAAAAAGTGTTCATTTTTTTTTAATGGAGAAGTTGGGCTTTTAAAACCAGCATACAAGATCACGGCTTTTGTTACAGCATTTCCTCACACACTTCATTTTCTTTGCTTTCCCCTCTCACTCCCCTCCCTACTGCCAATCTTCTTCCTCCTTCCAGGAACCATCCTTTTGGTTCATATTACCCTCTTTATATGTGTGTGTTTCCAGGTGTACTGCATAGGTAGTTATAAGTTATGAAACTAGGAAGGGGACCAGGACTTGGGGGAAAAGATCTCATGGGGATGGGTAAGAGAAAACAAAGCTGTCACTCTAGATGTGCTTTACACTGGACGCCCTTCACTCTGCACGCCCTTCACTCTGCACACCCTTCACTCTGCACGCCCTTCACTCTGCACACCCTTCACTCTGATGCCCTTCACTCTGCACACCCTTCACTCTGATGCCCTTCACTCTGGATGCCCTTCTTTAAGCATAGTCTTTTTGAAACCACTATATATCCAATTCTGTGTTAGAGTCTCTGAATACTCTTTTTTTTCTTTTAAATGAAATTGTCTTGTGATATAAAACTTAATAAATACATATTTATAAAGGTAACGTGTTTATCCCCACATAATGCATGTTGTCATGTGAGCCAAGGCAATTACTTGTCCTTCGAGAGTCCTTTAGTGGTAGCAGGTGCAGCACAACTGAGGGGAACTGTGTGTGTTGCCTGTTCATCACCCTAGCTTGACTGAGAAGTTAATTGTAGGCTACAAATTAATTCAAAAATTCTATTTGGCCACAAATTAGGAAGACAGTGAAGACCCAAAAGAAAATAATTCTGATTTGTTTTGTCACAGAGAGTAGTTGTGCAAGTCTATCATGCCAAATCCTAAGCATATCAGGTGAGTCACCTGTCTCGTCTTGTCTCATTTTATTTAACCCAATATGAAGTCTCAAGTCAGTGTAGCCACCAATATCTGGAGGCTCTCTCTATCTGGGGTACTGATGGCCATGCTGGGCTGTGAGTCAGGGAGGCGATCTGATCTTCTGTATACTTCCTATCTGCCATTGTGAATCCCACAGACTCATCTCCAACCATGTCACAGGCCACCTGCAGGGGACTGCATTCATTCTCTGGCTTTAATTCTTGGTGAATCAACAAATCCTCCTGGAAGATCCAGCTTTCACCTTTCCTGTGGACTCTCTCAGAATCCCCTTGTAGCTCATCCCCATCCCTTTATATTAGCCTCTTAATACCTAGAAACACAGTACCAAGGACTCTAACAGTCACTCGGCAGGAACTCAGAAGCACTCCATTTTAGACAACCCACAGCCACTGCACTCTTCTAAGATTAAGACCTTATATCAACATCTAGAATCCCAGCCATACTAAACCCAATGCTTACACACCAACTTAAAAATACAATTAATTACAGTCTGGGGATAATGTCTCAAGAGAAACCAGCAATCCTACTATAGTATACCTTGAGAAATATAGCATAGCTAATATGAATATATTCAAAGACCCAAAAGAGAATATGAATAAATGCATTAACGAAGTCTATGAAAACACAAAGAGTGGAATGAAATTAAGAAAACATCTCAAATATGAAAGTAGAAATAGAATCAACAGAGAAAACTCAAGCTGACGCAAAACTCGTGGCAATTCAACACTGAATGAAAAAATGAGTTGAGACAGAAATTAAGAAGGAAGTAAAACTTTTTAGAATTGAATGGGAATGAAAATGCAACATACTTAAACCTATGGGGGCACAAAGAAGGCAGTTCTACGAGTTACATTTATATAGCACTAAGTACCTACATTAAAAAAATGGAGAGATCTTATATTACTAACACAATAGCAGAGCTCAACGCTCTAGAAGAAGAACAACAAAAAAATAACACTGAAAGGAGTAGACTGTGAGAAGTGATTAAACACAGGGTTGAAATCAGTAAATACAAAGATATAAAAACAATATAAAGAGTGAATGAAATGAGCAGTTTGTTATTAGAAAAAATCAATAAGATTGATAAATCCTTAGCCAAATTAGCTAAAACATAGTTGTAGGAGATCCAAACTAATAAAATTAGAGATAAAACTAGTGATATAACAATAGGCAGTAAGGAAAACCCAAAAATCATATGGACATACTTTAAAAATCTGTACTCAAATAAGCTGAAGAACCTAAGAGTCATGCATAAATTTGTTGGTATATACCACCTACCAAAGTTAAATCAAAATCGCATAAGCAATCTAAACAGAACTGTAAATGCTAGTGAAACAGAAGCAGTAATTAAAAGTTTCTAAGCCCAAACAAGCCCAAAGCCAGATGGACTCAACTCAGAATTCTACCAGACTTTAAATAGAAAAATTAATTCCAATACTCCTCAAATAGTTTCACAAAATATAAAAAAAGGAACATTGTTTAATTCTCTTTACAAGGCCAAAAAACATGCTGACACTTAAACCGTGGGGAAAAAAAAAACTAACAGAGAGTTGCAGACCAATTTCCCTTATGAACCCAGATGCAAAAATTCTCAATAAAATACTAAACCTAATTCAAGAACACATCAAAAACATTGTCTACCAATGTCAAGTTGACATTATCTCAGAGATGCAGGGATGGTTCAACATACACAAATCAATAAATGCAAACCACCATATAAACAAACTGAAAGACAAAAAAAAAAAAAACCCACATGATCATCTCCTTAGATGTAGAAAATATCTTTGACAAAAATCAAATGTCCTTTCATGATAAAAGTGCTGGAGAGACTGGGGATAGAAGGAACGCCTCAAAATATTAAATATTATTTAGAGCAAGCTCACAGACAACATCAATCTAAACAGAGAGAAACTCAAAGCAGTTCCACTAATGTCAGGAATAAGACAAGATTGTCCACTCTCTCCATACCTACTCAATATAGTAGCTGATATCTTAGCTAGAGCAATGAGACTATTGAAGGAGATCAAGGGATACAAATAGGAAAGAAAGAAGTCAAAATATATTTATTTGCAAATGCTGTGATGGTATACACAAATGATCCTAAAGTCCCCCAAAGGAAATTTCTATACCTGTTTAAATACTTTATGTAAAGTAGGATTCAAAATTAACACATAATAACCAGCAGTCTTCATATGTACAAATGGTAAGCTTACTGAGGAAGAGTACCTGACAGAGAAACAATACCTTTCACAATACCTCAAAAATATCTTTGAGTAACCCTAACTAATCAAGTTAATTGTTTGGATGATGAAAACTTTTTAAGACATTAGAGAAAGAAACTGAAGAAGGTATCAGAAGATGGAAAGATCTCATATGCTCACATGTTTATAATGAAAATGGCTGTCCTACCAAAAACAATCTACAGATTCCATACAATTCCCATCAAAATCTCAACATAGCTCTTCACAGAACTTGAAAGGACAATATTCAGCTTCAAATGGGAACAAAAAAAATCCAAAAGAGCTAAAACGGTCTTGAATAATAAGAGAACTGTTGGAGGTATCACACCCCCCACCTCAGACTGTACTGCAGGAATACTAATAAGGGCAGGGTGGTCTTAGCATAAATTCAGACCTGTTGATCAATCAAATCAAAATGAAGACCCAGACATAAATCCACACACCAATGAACACCTGAATTTTTTTTTTTTTTGTCACAAAACCAAAAATACAAGTCTGGAAAAAGACACCATCTTCAACAAACTGTGCTGGACAAACTAAATGTCTGCATGTAGTAGAAGAATCCAAATGCCATGGGCAAAACTCAATTCTAAATGGATCAAGGACCACACCATAAGGAACCTGAAATCTTACACTGAACCTGATAGAGGGGAAAGTGGGGGATAACCTTGAACTCCTTGGCACATATGGACTCGTAGATCAGCACCTTGCTCACCCATCACAGAAAGGCTTCCAGCTGAAGTCAAAAGGAACAAATATAGTGACTCATGACTGGAAAATGTACAGAGTGTGGGAAACCTTGGGACAGTCAGTCCTAAGTGGGATGCTTCCATCAAAACCTTCCCTGCTAGGGTTCAGGAAACTTTGCTGAATAGGAGGCAAAGTGATGGTAAGAGCCGGTGGTGATGGAAGACAAGAAGACCTTCAAGACACCACAGGACTGATGTACATACGAACGTGCAAGGGCTGGCATCATGCACAGGGCCTGCGCAGGCCTAAACCCGCTGAGCTCCCAGTGCTGAGAGAGGAAGTAGACCCGAGCCTTGATTCCTAATCCAGAAGCTATCTCCAACTGATAGGCACACAAAAATGAAAATCAGTTTTCTCCAAAGACATCTCACTAAGAATACAAACCACACTTAAGGGTAGGTCCTATGCCCAGCAGTGGATGACCAATACAGAATCAACTCAGTGGTGTTTTTGGAGGGATTTCGTCTCATAATGTTTTGAGATTTTTTTTTTCTTATATGCCATGTTTTTGTTGTTGTTGTTGTCATCTTGTGTTTATGGGTTTTCTCTGTGTTTATTAACGTGTGCTTCTCAGTATCAGGAATTTTTCTTATGCATTTCTTTTTTTTTCTATTTGTTTGTTTTGTCCTATTTGCCTTGTTTATTCTTATTTAATCATATTTTATTATTTGTGGGTAGATCTTTGTATTCTAATGAGAAAGAGAGTAAGAGTGTGGATTAGTGTGGGTGGAGAAGTAAGCAGGAACTGAGATGAGTTGGGGGAGGGGAAACCATAATTAGAGTATACCATATGGGAAAGAAAATCTATTTTTTTAGTAAAAAAAAAGTAGCCAAAAACTATTTTAAGTCCCTCTGGATTTACACGTGCTTTTCAGACAAATGAGGAATACTTCTTATAATGGCATCTTTAACACTGTTCAATACCAGTTTTGCACACAGTTATCATTTTTGTCGCTGTTTCTGAATTAGTCAGAAATGTGTGAGCATAAACACACTGATTACACTTCATTAAGGCATTGTGGCTGAGTTATTTTCTCCTATCTTCTCTGGATTATGAACATATCAATTTTCCTCCCTCTTCTCCATGTTGGTTTTTAAAGGTAGCATCCATTATAACTCTATCATTAAAAATCCATCTGCCTCCTGGGACTTGTTTCTGTTGTGCATAAAGGTAATGCCAAATGATTAAGGCAGTCATGATATTCAAGGAGGAGGTGTATATTTACGGAGAGGAATCTAAGTGCATTTTTTAATTTAAATATCATGTTCTTCTGATTTTCCTTGAACCACTAATGCTTTTAAGATTTTCTTCTTTTTTTTCAACAGGAGTTTCATTCAGCCCAGGCTGGCCCTAGAGTTAATATGTAGCTGTTTACAATGGCCAGTATGTGGATATACACTAAATGTACATTAACAGAAATATGGATAAAGGAAATGTGAAATTACTACACAATAGAATATTACTCAACTTGGGCAGGAAGAAGAATCTTTCCATCTGCAACAACATACATAAACATACATACATACATACATAAACATAACATACATAAACAACATACATAAACGTGATATAATACATTAAAAATCATAAGCTGCTTAGAGAAGAAATGCAAAATTCCATTTGTATGGATTGATTAAACCCACAGAATCAGAGTGGGCGATTGTTTTTCAAGGGCTGTAAAAGTGAAGGAAATGGAAAACTGGTGTTCTGTGTTTGCACTTACACAAGATAAATAAGTTTTAGAGATTTGCTATAAAATGAGGTGCTGATAATTAAGAAAAGGTGCATTTAAAAATGTATGGGAGTCTATATCATTTAAAGGTTTTTTTTTTAACACAAATCCATCAAGCTGGATGACCTGAGTTCATTCCCCAGAACGCATATTGTGAAGGACAGAACCAACTACCTCAAGGTGTCCTTAGACATCTATATGTATGTCATAATATAGGTGCATGCTTTTGTTCTCTTTTCTGTCTGTCTGTCTGTCTGTCTGTCTGTCTTCTCTCTCTCTCTCACACCCACACACATGAACACACAGATGCACTGTCTGTCTGTCTGTCTGTCTGTCTGTCTGTCTGTCTCTCTTCTCTCTCACACCCACACACACCCACACACATGAACACACAGATGCACTCATATCTGTAAATTATATAAATTAGCTGATAAAATTAAAATAGAACACATTTTAAAGTTCATGAAAACAATATAGTTTGTGTTTATTTGTAGTATGGAAAGAAGTGAAAGACAAGGCAAAAATCAGAGTAGTGGTTCCCACTGGGAGATGAGAGAAAGCAAGGAATTCAAAGATACTGTCATGTTATTTCTTAAACTGAACAGCACATACGTAGTCATGACAGCTGTCAGTGCTGGTGACACCTTATTTTTACGATACATTTGAGCAGAGAAAGACTCCCCTGTAAGCCAGGGATACCAGACAGCCACATCACAGGCTTTGTTTTTGTAACACATGTTTCCGGTTCAGCAATTTTCATGTATGTTTCCTTGAACATGGAGATGAAAGCAGAGTGCATATGTGCTGATTATCAGTGGCTCAGTGACATCTTGTCGCTTGTCCTACGTGGAATTCTAACTCATTCAGATCACTGCATTCTCTGTCACCAAACACTGATGCGACTTTTCTATGAAAAGCATTATCAATCGTGAAAATCAAACGTCTTATGAAGTAAGAGTTGAAGCAGCTTTTTTCCTCACTCAGATAGAAGAGGCCCAGGGAGGTTGTTAAAATTATGAAACATGGTGGTAATTGGCATAATTCTGTGTTTTCGTTTTTACTGAAAGGTGTATTCAGGAAAGCTTGGGAGAGAAAACTGCTTTATGTTAAAATGTCTTCCTTCCCCTCCCCCACTCCCCCCTGCTCCCTTCACAGGCAGAGCTTGTGTTCCCAGGCTAGTTTAAATTAAACACATCAATCATCTCAAGGCTCAGGAATTACCTAATGCTGTGATGAACGACTCCTGAAATTTAGCCTCTTAGGGTTTGCAGTTTTGAGATTTGGTGCCCACATCTGAGGCGGTCTGATGCAGTTTGAGATTTGGTGCCCACATCTGAGGCGGTTTGTGTCTTATCAAACTATCTCCAGAGTGGTCTGTCATGGTGCTTGGCATGGACATTTTCAGGATTATATCCTTGGAAAGTCACCATTCTGACTTAACTACAATTTCTTGGGAGGATGATAAGTTAAATGCCACCAAAACGAAAACCAAACCAAAGCCGAACCAAAACCCCAAATCCGAAAAATATCCACTCACAAAGCAAAGGTCAGAAGGCTTAAAGTTAAAGATAGATGCATTTGGTTGTGTGTTGAGTAGACTCACTCTGAAATAGGAGCTTGTAGGTGATTTTCTGACCCAGGAACATCATAAGAAACAGGAAAAAAAAAAA
>JADRCC010318910.1:0-12444 GCA_019843855.1 Hylomyscus alleni | reverse complement strand
ACACACACACACACACACACACACACACACACACACACACAGATACATAGGAAAGGAAGGAATGAAGGAAGGGCATCTCTCAGTTACCTTTCCATCCTTTTCTGAAATAGACAACAGGCCATAAGAGAAATGAGCTAGATTGCATGGTTTCCTCTCTACACATTCTTTTCTGGAACACACTTACGAAACGATTTTAGTTTTAATGAACTTGCATAACATTCTTAATAGGTAATTACTTTTCTGAGATGAAGTGTCTTAAGCTGCTTGCACTTCATACACATTTATTGACATCTGTATTTAATTCTGTATCTTTCTGATCTTTCAATGATACTATCACGTGAGCTTTCTTGATTGATAAGAAAATTGAACTTTAAAGAGAAGCAAGTTACCACTTTTCTTCATAACACCATTAATGAAAAAAAGAAAAAAACAGAGATCCCCACGCAGCAAATCCATGTCTTAGAATAAATACCTCTTTATAGAAATCCTTAGATCCTACCGTCTCTAGGCACTGAGCCCTGAAATAAATACTTTGTTTCTGTTTTAAGGTACATATTGCTTCCTAGAAACTATGTCTGTGTGAGTTGTAAGGAGTTCACATTACACTGAGAGTAATGGTGTAAACCCATTTAATACTGCAATCGAGCTGTGACCTGCTAGAGAGGTCAGAACCTTAACTTTCCATGTGGTCATCTTTGGCATTTATATAATGTACTAAATGATCGTGTCAGCCACAGTCAGAGTGGAGTAAAGCATACTGGGGTGAAGCGGATGCTGTCTCAGCACAGTGGTGCAAAACTCACAAGATGGGGTATCGCATAATGTGGTGACACGTTTGACTCAACATTTATGTGACTAAATATGACAGGGTGTAGAAGAGTTCACATCTGACGTTTCCTGTATTTGCTGCCTTCCCACTGAGCTTTCAAAAAAAAAATCTTTTCAGTAATACTCCTTCTCTATATTAGTTGACTTTGAGTCTGATGCTGATGTGTGACATTCTACTGGGGTTTTTTTAAAAATAGTTTCCAGTATACAAGGGTAGAAAAAAAATATTTATCACTATGTCAGCGAAATGAGCAGCCAGCCTGTGAGTAAGCAGCCTCCTGCTCGTTAGTACTCGGGAACACTTGACAGCTGCTTCCTGGTGCCTCCTCTGTGACCTGGAGACAGTAGGACTTACCTTACGGAATAGGCCACGTGGTGTGTGCTTAGCCCAGAGTGAGTGAGGTGGATTCGTGCACTCTTGGTGCAGTAGTCACAGTTTTCTCAGGAGGCTTCCTTTAAAAATGATGACTAGTTCATCCTGTAGTTTCCAAAATGTCGTCCCAAAAGGTTACTTCCTGGCATCTGTCAGCCACTGCCATAACCACAGGCTCCACTTCTGACTAAGGCGGAGAGTGAGGACGTTTCTCAGTTTGGATCCTTACAAGAGACTTTGCAGCTGACATGTATCTTTGGCCACCTATTTCTCTTCATGGGTTGGCACAGTGGTGAATAGTCAGGAGACCATAAGCTAGCCACAGGCACGAGAAGATGACTGCAAGACTCAGACATTAGGAAGCAAAGGATCGTTTGTGTCTTCAGTGGCTTACAGAGCCTCTACGCCAAGCCTGCTCTGTCTGTCCTTGGGCCTCTTGATATTTGCAAAAAGCAGAAGGCTTGGTTTCTCAAACAGCAATATAATACAAAAAAAGTGATTTCTAAAAATGCTGTTATTTGACCTTTATAAATGAAAGGTTTCCTTCTATGTCTATGCGTGTGCACTCACATGCAGATGTCCATGGAGGTCAGAAGCATATGTCAGATACCCTGCATCTGGAGTTGCAGGTGTTGTTGAGCCACTGGATATGGCTACTGGGAACCAAACTCAGGTCTTCTGCAAGAACAGCAAACGCTCTCACCCCTGTGCCAGCTCTCCTGCCCCAATCTGTAAGTTTCTTCAGTAAAGGCTACATGTCACTTTTCCATTTTTCCACTGCTGCAGTAACACAAGAATTCCATAACCATCCCCTAATCATTGAAACAATTTATAATACAGAAATAGAAACACTAGCTGTGGAAAAAGAAGCCCATGTCTTTTTTCTTGAGGATGAGGCTAGAGAGAGAACTGGGAGTTTAACATGCTTTGTGCATGTACTGCTAACACTCTAGCACCAAGGTGCATTCCAGACCCCCAAATCTATTTCCTCTTAGAATGGGCGCAGCTGTTTCTACAAAATTCAGGTACACTGAAACAGACTGTATTAGCTAGCTATCTATGGCTGCACAACAAACTCTGCACAGCTCTGGCCAGAAGGAATGTATGTTTACTGTAGTTCACTTCTTGTGAGTCAGAACTCAAGACTGTCTCCACCAGGGAGCTAGTGAAGCAGCAATAGAAATAGTTCCTGGACTGCGAGCACTACCACGGTGATGTCCATGAGTCTCCAATCAGGCTTTCCTGTGACAGGGCAGCTGGCTCCCTCAGATCAAGTAATAAGAGGGAGGGAGGGAGGGAGGGAGGGAGGGAGGGAAAGAGGGAGGGGAGAGGAGGGAGAGAGAGAAGAAGAAGAAGAAGAAGAAGAAGAAGAAGAAGAAGAAGAAGAAGAAGAAGAAGAAGAAGAAGAAGAAGAAGAAGAAGAAGAAGAGGAGGAGGAGGAGGAGGAGGAGGAGGAGGAGGAGGAGGAGGAGGAGGAGGAGGAGGAAGAGGAAGAGGAAGAGGAAGAGAGGGAGGGGAGGATGGAGGGAGAGAGAGAATGGGGAGACCAGGAAGACAGCTTGGTGCTGTTAAAGTGCCTGTCAAACATCCAGGAGGACTGAGTTCAGGTTCCCAGTGCCCAAGCAAAGATCTGGCCTGACAATACTCATCTGTAATCTCAGCAGCGAGGGGAAAGAGACAGTTTCCTAGAGCTTCGAGACCAGCATACCTAGCTGATTCTAAAGATTGTGCCTCAAGATGAAAGAGAGAGAGAGAAAGAGAGAGAGAAGAAAGACAGTGATTGAGGAAGACAAGTGAGCTTGACCTCTACTTCAACACATATGTAAACACACCCCCACACCTGTAAACACAAATATACATCATGCACTGTGCATACCAAAAGAAAGAAGATTAATCCAATCCAAGACAGGTAGGCCACTGTGGTTTGATGGAACAATCTCTGAAGTAGCCTCCACCATTTCATTGTTCATCAGAAATGGGCCTGCAAGATCATGAAGCAGGATTAAATTCAGAGAACTTGCAAATAGAAGGGAATGTAGGAAGTCCCGGACACTGGAATACATGCATCCTATATTACCATCACGGAGCCATTCCATGGAGTAGTAATATCATTTTCAAATATTTTCTGGGCATAGCTTCAAAGACTAAGATTGAGAATTCTCCCTGACTATAACAGCTCAGATATGAAGTGTGTCCCCAAAGTCTCCTATGTGGCAGGCTAACTTCCCAGTGCAGCAGTGTTCACAGTCGGGACTTTGATAAGGGATTGGAATGAGAGTTCTAATTCACCAAGAGATTAATGCATTGATTGATATATTCACAATTGACACCATGGACAGGAGATCACGGCCTCGGATGTGAGGGAGATCAGGGGGCACATCTACCACACGAACCTGTGAGGAAACTTCCTAATGGGGGCTACAGACATGACTCTGCAGCTAAACACTTACAGCTCTTGCAGAGGACCCTGAGTTAGTTCCCAGCACTCAGAGCTCATAGCCACCTGCAACTCTGCTTCCAGGAAAACTGAGACCCTCTTCTGGCCTCCTCAGCGGTGTGCCTAGATTGGGTGTAGTTAAACGTATGCAAGCACACGGGTATGCACATTAAATAAACAGTCTAATCATTTTAAGATGCATAGTAAATCACTCTTGTAGCAAATGAATGTTCATAGATTTTCATCATTAAACATTAATCAGATTCTGCTCTTACAACTCCTGGTGTTTCCCCTCCATGACTACACACTGAAAGCCAGTCAGGGCATTAAAACACCCTGACACTGGAATCTGCATTTCATATATTTACCATTGTGCTGTTATTCCTGGGAGAAAGCAATGCCAATCCTGAATAATCGCAAGTTATAGCCTTAAAGGTTAAGATTTAGAACTCTTCCTGACTGTGACAGCTCAGAAATGGGAGCCTCTCCCCAATGTCTGTGGCAGGGTAACTTCCCAATTCACCAGGGTTCATAGGTAGGGCTTTGGAAGAGACTGGATTTTGAGAGCTCTAACTTGAGGCATGCTTTTGAAGACCATGTCTTATTCTAGCCTCTTTCTGTCTATCTTTATGCTTCTCATCTGCCTGCCATGAAGCGAGCATTCTCTTCACAAACACTCCCTAGGCTGTGCTTTTCTGAGAGTTTTAGAAAAACAGATGGGAAAAAAAATACAAACCATAGTATTTGTTGCTGGTCCTTAGTTCAAGCCTCTTTTTATTCTTTATGCACAATGAGGAGAGAGAACATTGTGTCTACTTCTTGTAGCTCCCTCATGGGCTAGCGCTTCCTACTCCCAGGCATCTCACCCACTTGACCTCCAAGGATATAACAGGAATGGCAGCAGGGGCCACCTCTATGTAAACAAAAGGGAGGGTGCTGCAGGGGTGGAGAGTGTGTGGGTGCTTGGTGAGCCCTGCGCAGCCAGCCGCAAAAGCATCTCCTGCTGGAGGACCTAATTGAGGACTGCCTGGAGACCAATGATTGATGGTGCTGACAATGCCAGCCAATCAGGAACTACTGTTTACAAGCGCGGCTCTCTTGGGACCAATGGGTCACGTGGAGGGTATTAAAGGATCTTAGAGCAGTATTCAGAGAGCTGTTGTGGTGGTTCTCACCTGCTCCCAGAGTCTGTGTGGTTGACTCTGCACTACCTTACCTCCAACCCCCAAAGGCAGGCGGAGTCAGGCAATGAGTAATCCAGGGAACAGACCACACAAGGGAGTGAACTAAAGGCAGATATCTCCACACTAGCCTTGCTAAGCCTCCCTTCTGGATGTGGTCCCAGGAGAGCCTGCATGTCTACCTCCTAGTAGCTGCTATCAGCACTTATTTGCATCAGGCAGACAGAGGACCAGTGTGCCGCATCCCACACTCACTGTCATCTCCTATCACGTTGGTGCGATATCAAGTTAGTCTATTAGAGTACCGTGACAAAAAGGTGTGAGAGCTCACAGCACCTGTCACAGAGCGATTTGAAATCCTAGGTTTAACCAGCTTCGGGTGGCATTAGTGCCGGAAGCTCATCCGTGCAGACTAAGTTCATTTATTTGCACTACATAAATGAAGGTGTCACAGACAGGCTATCATTAAAGACAACTTCCCTCTAACAGTGTTGTTGGAGTCCGAAAATTCTCCGTATTAGAGATCCTGCCGTTGCGTGGTGGTCCTCGGCTGGGAGAGCTTACAGCTCGCTCCCTTCCCAGTGTTGAGCTCACCAGCACCTTTCATGTCATGTCATTCGTTCCCGTGGGTCTCTATTGGCATGGATGAAGGTAGATAGTGTCACTGCTTGCAAATAGGAATTTAAAGGTTTTCTTGTGATCAAGGTGCTTCTGAACTTGGTTACTGAACAAGACTAGGGATACCTTGACAGTGTAGAAGGAATCTTCTCTTGCTATTCACCATAGCATTAAGATCTGGATTTCCCTCTGCCAAGAGCATAGAATAAGCTATGCTCTTGCCTAGTGATCTAGAACAATCTCTGCTCTAACAGATGAGCTGAGAGGAACTGGGTAAGTCAGTCATCTTCACAACGCATGCTTATTGCGTGGTCTCGCTCATGGTGTCTAAGTATTTGAAGAACATAAATTAAACCAAGGTTAGGTCTTTAGACAAAAGTAGAAGCAAGTATAAAGTTACCAGCCTGGCATTTGAGAAGTGTGGTTTGTAATTAATATTATTGCTAGGTCTCTGAATAATGATCTATGAGTCTGAAATGTTTAGAAGGAAGGAGAAGTTAGTTCTCAGCTCTGAATTTTAGAAAATGAATATTCTACGTCAGTTTGGAAAAAAAAATAGATGTATCTTCAAAACCAAACTCTATTTACCCCTGTAACTTTAATTTTTTTTCAAATCTTATTTTTTAATGATAGTTCTTAAGTGTTTTAACCTTCCTTGTAGCCCACCACCCACCAGAGGTAGTGGAAAATAAAGGATATGGGGTAAGTGGACCTGCTTAGAAAGGTTCTTTGGAGCAACTCCCATCTGTGTTGTCTGGAAATCAGAAGTTCAGTTCACAGGTTAGTGACAGTTCACAAACACCTACCTCATAGATACACTGGCAGTCCAGTTCATTAAGAGATGGGACTGCAAACACGCATCAGCAGCAGTGGCACTTACCTAGCAAAGACAACCAGGCCTCAGCCTCTGCACGAAGCAGCAGGAGGGACAAGGAGGAGCACCAGAAGAAGTTCTCAGCTGTGCCTCTCTCAGAGAAGTGAAGAACATCGGAAACTCCTGACAGGAGCAGGCACTGTACAGCTAACTGTACCAGCAAACCAAGCTCTGTCTCCAGCACTCCATGGAGTCCTCTTTATACCCTCCGAACATCACGTGTCCTCCACGTGCCTCAACACTCTTGCCTCATCACATGCATCCAGTCAGCCTGAGTCCTTGGATGTTGCAGCACACCACCAGACGTTTTTGTTTTGTTTTGTTTTGTTTTGTTTTGTTTTGTTTTGGTGTGTGAATGGTGTATCGCTGCCCGTTTCTCTCTATGGCATATGGACAAATGTAGCTCAGCTATGCAATTTAAAGTTGGCTAATACTGGCATGTCGTTAGCAAAGGATCCTTCATCATGTGTTCTTTCACATGCTTGCTTTAGCAGAACATCCTTTCACCTGTGTCTGCTTCAGTGACACGTTCCTTCATGAGTCTGCCTTAGCTGTTCCCCTGTGTCCACTTAAGTGAAATGTTCCTACACATGTTTGCCCCAGCGAAACACCATCCAACCGACTTTCCAAAGAACTCTTAAGTTTCTACTTCATACCTCTCCATTCACTGAAATCTTTGATGCTGCATATATGATTTTTATAGTTAGAGGTTTGGGGAAACTCTTATTTGATGAACTGGTCGAGGTTATTGTCATAAATGGTGTTAGTGGCATGAGTCAACAGGTGATAAAATTCTTTTTAATGTTCTGATGAAATGCTGTTGATAAGATGTAATTCATTTATAAATGTATTGTATACCGTAAGTACAGTTTCATATCCGTATGTTTTTATGGGCTGAATAACCCAACATCCACATACTGAGCCCCAATGTCCAATGTGAGTACTTGAGGTTCAATCCTTGGAAATTGATTCTGTTTAGAGTAAGTTATGAACATCTTTATGATGGGATTAATATCTCCTGACAAAGAGAGAGAAAGATACCCCTAAAAATGCCAGAGTGCAAAGGGAAATGGCAGTTTTCAGTTCAGGAAGCTAAGTCAGCTCTCACCAAGAGCCATACCTACTCATACTTCAACCAGGACTCTCAGTCTCTGGAACTGGGTCTTCAAACTACCAGTCTGTGGTGTCCTTCTGTAGCAGAAAAAAAAAAAAAAAAAACCTGACTCAGGAATATGCTGCCCAAATGCTGAGCTTACTTAATGATCCTTATTAATTTCTGTACAGATTCCCCCGAGCAGTGGTCACATTTGATCAGTTGATTCTGTAGTCCTTCTACACATCATTTTCAATTGCTACACCTCTTATTTACTGTCCACCCCACCCCCACTCCACTATCCGAGCACATCCAGCACAATACTGAACCAAAACAGAATCAGTAAAACTCTTGTCACTTTCTCATCTCCGAGGAAAGCGTTTACACTCGACTCCTAAATATAGTGCTTGCCACAGGCTTTTTATAGATCCTCTTCAAGTTAAGGAAGTTTTTCTATTCCAAGTTTGTTGAGTTTTTTTTTTTTTCTAAAATTATAAGTGCATATTGGTTTGATTTTAAAATGCCTCCATCTACGCAGATGATCTTGTGATTTTTTTTCTATTCTAGTCTATTAATATAATGAAGCACCCTGCTTGGTTTCTCCGATCTTAAGTCAAAGTTTACATTTCTGGAAAGCAGACAACCTGCAGACCTAGGTTCTCTCTTCATTAATTTGCAAGGTTGGATTGCACACCGGGCAGTATTCTGTTTGGAGTTTTCACTACTGTGCGCATGACTGGAGAGTGACCTGTGCACCGCCTTTCTCAGAGTGTTTATGGTGTTGTCATAGGCTCCTGCAGGTGTTTCTAAACTCTGTCTCTCATCCTGCCTACTCATGAGACTTGGGAGAAGACTAACAGCACCCATTGCTTTGTTGTTGTTGTGGATGATGGTGATGATGACGATGATGATGATTCTAGAAAAGATCTTTCATATGCCAGGCAAGTGCTCTACCCCTCACATATACCCTCAACATTTATTTATTCTTCCAGTGCCTGGACAGCACACGGTCAGCCATCTGGACCTGGAGTTTTGGGGGGGAAGTTTCTTAATGACTCTTCAACTTCTCTTAAAGATGGGGGGTTATTAAGGCTTTACACATCTGCTTTAGTTTGCTCCCCTTACATTTTTCCTCACAGCCCAACCACTTCACAAAACAATCGCAATTAATAGAGGTAAGTTTGTTTTTGGCATGGTCCTGCCAGCTCGATAGCTCCAGGCGAGTACTGGGGGTCTCTCTTTGGGGTTCATGTGACTGTTCCTCGTGTTCCTCGTGTTCTCCAGGCTCCCATGCTCCGCTCTTTTCTCTAGCTCCATCCCAACAACTGTTGATGCCAATAAGACTCTTTTCAGAAGAAATCCTCATCATTAGCTATAATGTTTCAGTCAATTATTAAAATTACCCTGTCCTAATTTCTTTCTTTATTGTGACAGAGTCCTACTCTGCTGCTGCCCTGGGTAACCAGGGATTCATTGTAAACTGGGCTAGCTTGCAACTTGCCTCTTCTTCCCAAGTCCTGAGATTAAACACATGCACCACCACTCCTGGCCTATATTTTCAATTTTTTAAAATATCTCCAGTTATATGTTCATTGCTTCTCCATCCAAAATTACTTGGGTGTAAACCGTTATCTGATTCTGAGTGTTCAGCTGAAATGTCTAGTTTGTAGTTTTGGGAAACTTACTGCACAGGGGCTTAATGCTATAAATTACCAAGTATGGCTTTAGTTGCATCCCATATAGAAATGTACTTATTTATTTTCTAATTTTGGAATTCTTTTTTCTTTGATATATGAGTAATCCATAACTATATTTTTTTCTAAACTTCCAGACATATGGGAACTTTGCATTATATTTTGGCATTGCTTTCTAGCTTAATTGTATCATAGTAAATATAATTTATATGTATAAATTTTATATATATAATTTACATCCATAAATTATATATATATACTTTATATCCATAAATTATATATATAATATATATGGACACACAGAGACATGCACACATATATGTTAATACATCTGTCGTAAACTCTCAAAGCTTGCTGGGAAAGACTGAATTAATGTTCAAAACACACCCTGTTCTTTGTACTTAGTGCTTCCCTCTGCAACAGAATTGAGTATAAATTATCATTTTGAAAACTTGTTGCATGGTTTGTCCAATCAATTGCAAATGGAGAGAGTTCAAGACTCTTACTGTCTATTCCTATCCCAGACAGAGGCAGATCTGTTAATCTAACTTGTGAACAGTAAACACATGCAGAAAAAGGTCTCATTTGCCCATGGCATCTCATCATTTCACTGCAATAGGCAAAAAGAACGGGAGCAAGACTTGGATAGTATCATGGGAATCTCTGCTCCTGTTCAACTCCTGTTGTTGCAGGTTAGAAAGCTACAAACCCACAACAACACAGCAGAAACCTTCTCCCAAGGGAAATTTTGCTGCTTCCTTGGAAATCCTCAGCAACTGTGACCTCATCATAGAGTCTGGGGTTACATTTGGAGAGTGCTTACTAAGCAAAGGCTAAGAGTTATATTGCTAAAACCAAAGGAAACTCGGGCTTCGTTCATATATCCACACTACTGAAAGCTAGCTAAAGCCTTGACAGTGATCCTGGTGAGTGTCCTAGGTCATTAGAGATAAATCGCCAAAAGGATTGGTGGAGCCTGGCTGTGTGCTTTCCCAATCCCTTTCCTGTGACTATCGTGTTCTGCCATCCAGTTAAGCCAGGATGCATTGAGTTGCCATCATTCCAAGGCATCAGGCTTAACTTATTATGGACTAAATCCTCAAAAAATTCAAGTTTCCAAGTAACTCTTTCTTTTTTCTTTTTAAGTTAATGACACCAGATACTGTATTATAGTATCAGGAAGCTGACAGATTTCACAACTGTCACACATGACCTTTATATCAGAGGAACAAATAGAAGAGGAAGAAAAGGTAAAGGGAAGGAGAGGAGGGTAAGGAGAGAAAGGAGAACACATCAGAAGTGCACAAGAAGCAGGTGGTCTAGATCAGTGAGTGGTGTCCTACTGTGTGTCACCCCACTGGACCATGCTTTAGTGACTGATGCCAGGGGAGACTGAGACCTTTTCTACATGTACTTACTGTTCTCAAGTTAGAGTAACAGATCTGCCTCTGTTAGACGGTTAAGAGTCTTGAACTTTCTCCATTTGCAATTGATTGGACGAATCGTGCAAGTTTTCAAAATGATAACACTTGAGCCTGATTCATGTAATTACGCTCTGAACAATAAGCTAAGGTTTTACTGGGTTATAGTTTTGTGGATCTGGAAGTATTTGTGTGTAGTAGAGTGCACAGCCATTGTGTGCCAGAGAGAAGGCTGTGCGTGGTACCCTATCCACCAGGTCTCTGAGTTCAGGATGGCCATAGTGGTTTCTTTCCATTGTGTAGATATCTACAGAGTACATAGGGTATCAATTTAAAAAACAAATCTCCAAAGTGATGATTACTGTCATCTTGAATAACCCCTTGTCTCATGCTCATGAGTATGCCAAGTTCCATGTTGAAAGGCATGCATAAGCAGACCCTACAAGAACACAAATACCAGCCCAGGCTACTATACCCAGCAAAACTCTCAATTATCATAGATGGAGAAAACAAGATATTCCAGGACAAAACAAAATTTACACAATATCTTTCCACAAATTCAGCTCTACAAAGGATAGTAGATGGAAAACATCAACATAAGGAGCAAAACTACACCCTAGAAGAAGCAATAAAATAATCTTTCAACAAATCCACACAAATCTAATTCCACCACTCACAACAAAAACAATAGGAAGTGACAATTACCTTTTCTTAATATCTTAATATGAAAATTAATATTACCTACATATCCTAAGTGATTGAAATCCAAAATTATGAGGAATTATAAATTTGTTGATTGTCATCCAATGGTCTCTCTAATTCGCTAATTAGAGAAATAGATCCAATATTGTACAATCTAAAAAAAAAAAAAAAAAAGAAAGGCATGCATAAAAAGAAACCATTTTTCTGTCCAAGGCCAGAGAGACCCAGGGGCTGACTGAAAGCCTTATGAATGATCCAGGAACTGAGCCCTTACCATTAATTCTTAAACTGACTGCAGTCCTGTCCATACTTCCATTGTAGTCTCGAGAAGACCTCAAACCACAGACACCTGACTAGACTTTTCTCTTATTTTTTTTTAACTGTTGTTTACTTTCAGTACTGAGGATCAAAATATTCTTGACCCAAGAGACCATAAAGATGACAGACGTTTGTACAGCAGCTTCCCTTGTCTATGGCAGACCTTCTGTGGTTCTGGTTCTTCATGGTCAGTGGCGATCCAAACATAATAAATGAGAACTTCAGAAAATAAATAGCTCCTGACTTTTAAACTCTATGTGGAATGCTCTGTGTAGAACAATGGAATGTAGCACTCAGCCGAGGTCAGGGTCTCCTCCTCTCTCCACGGGGTATATGCTACCAAGCTCTTAGTCATTCAACTTGACCAGGAATCTGATAAACTGCTGTAGTGTTACAGTATCTGTGTTCCAGTTGCCTGTATGTGATTTAATAATGATTAGTGATGTCGTGAATTCCTATGTGCAAGAAAGAAGCTATCATCTGATTCCCTTTAAATGTTGTCTCATATCACAAAGAGGGAGAAATACAGAGCAGTAAGGTACTTTGTGAACGATGGCATATATCACAGTCACATAACTTTCATGACAGTGAATTGCTATAATTGTTTTACGTTCTGATTATTGTTAAAATTATTTTGTACCTAATTTACAAATTGCATGCTATATGTATGTGCATATGTGTGTGTGTGTGTGTGTGTGTGTATGTATGTATAAAAAGGGAAAGCCATAGTATATAGAAAGTTGAGTGCTGCCAGGCGGTGGTGGTGCACACCTTTAATCCCAGCACTTTGGAGGCAGAGGCAGGCGGATTTCTGAGTTCGAGGCCAGCCTGGTCTACAGAGTGAGTGCCAGGACAATCAGGGCTATAAGAGAAACCCTGTCTCGAAAAACCAAAAAAAAAAAAAA
>JADRCC010318909.1:0-12780 GCA_019843855.1 Hylomyscus alleni | reverse complement strand
CCTCCTTTGTTACAGGCTATCCTCCTTAGTTACAGGCTATCCTCCTTGGTTACAGGAGGCACAGCTACTGTGATGATACCTAGATTTGTACATGCATTTTGGGGATTTAAATCCAGGACCTCATGCTTACAGCAGCAATCATTCTTACCTACTGAGCAATCTCCTAAGCCAAAGGAGAGGTTTTTCAATAGCACATGGTCCAATATAGCTTCTCTTCTGCCTAGGAAAAAATCCACGTGAATTCTCTACCCATCTGTCACCCCGATAAGAACAGCCCAGGTTCAAACGAGTCCGGAACAAAGATGCACCATCTTTTTGTCCCATTTTAGGTTTTCAGAGATGGCACAGTTTGTGACCAGGACTTTCCCCTTGATCTTCTTTTCTGAAGAGCATTCATGAGTTTGAGGGTTTTGCATGTGACTCACTGAGCAGCAAACAGAGCATCTTAGCAAACTGAAGTTTTCCGTAATCAGAGGATAAAACTTTTGCTATAACATCATACTGAGATAGAACAAAGATAATGACTAGTGGTCATTGAAACTAACCAGGTTCTGAAAGAAAGGTGTCAAAGCAATTACCTACAATTGCAGGACGGTTCTGTAATGTTCTCAGCTTGACCAGGTAATTACAGCACTTGAATTTTTATCAACACTCTTAAAGAAACTGAAACAATGTTTTAAATCCTAAACCATTAAAGTCTGTTGCAATTAAAAACATCAAGGTAGACCCTATCCTTTAGTAACATCTATAATTTCTACTAGAAAAAAAATACACAAGAATAACCAAGCATCAACTGGAGAGAGGGCTTCCAGAAAATCAGTAGTGTTCAGAAGAGAGAGCTAAACTGGGCAGCTATTCTGGGATTAAATTCCATGAGCCATTAGAGTTTTCTTTCTCTTTTCCCAGTGCCTGCCTCTGCCTCCCTCCCCCCTCCCCTCTCTTCTCCTCTCCTCTCCTTTCTTTCCTGTCTCTCTGTCTGTCTCTTTCTCTTTCTTCTCTCCCTCACCTCTCACCAAAAATTCTAAAGCCTGACCTGGCAGCTCCAGTCAGAATGAGCTCTGCTTTTAGATAGAAGAGGAAACCTTAAGTTTTTCACAGCTCCTTGCCCTGTGGCACTTGCCTAGTAGCTGAATTTCCAAGAATAGCTGTTTTCTGTCTTTCTCAATCCCTGCTCCCAAGGGAAACCCTAGTAGAAACTTTTTCATCCTAAGGTTGTTTCAAGCATCAGCGAAATGTTTGCACTGGTTGTAGCCCATGTCTCCTTTCATCCTAACGAACTCATGCATCTCAGTTCACACAAGCCAAATGCCCAATAGATTCTCCTCTGTAACATCAATGGAAAGTGGAATTAAAAACAGAGACGGAGCAAGCTGTAGAAAGTATATTTGACTGAATGACAGGTGAGTCAATTGAGAACTGACAGTTGGTGCCTCAGTCTTGGATTTTCAACATGGCTCTGGGTCACAATTGATGTTATTTACTAGAGAAGGGGACTCTTTAACCATTCTTGGGCCAACTCCCAGAGAAATAAAAAGAAGAAAACAGAGTCTTTCTAAAAAATTCATTTGCAATGGAAAATAGAAAGCAGAATGGGAACCAGGCACAAACTTCCCAGCTTCATCCATCCTTGAACACTAACATGTCAAAAAATGATCCTGCAAAGAAATTGGTTTTGACATTGGATTCAAATTAGAATATTTATGGATGTGTCCACTTGATGGTGAAAGTGAGTCATGTACTTTTTTTTTCTTAATCTGATGATCTAAACGCACACCCATCATAGAAACAGGAGTTCAGTAGAAAATCACACAGTTAAGTTTCCCAGAATCCAGGTAAACTGGAGGCAGCAAGGCCCTCTGTAATCCAAATTTGACTACAGTAAATGGGACATGGAGATGGAACTGTCCCCAGACATCCCCAGGCCATCTAAGTTTCTCAAAAGTACCAGTGAACAAGAAGCTGGCCCTGCCTCAAAACAGAAAGCAAGGACCAAGACTTGAGGTTGACCCTCTGACCTCCACACATGTGCCATGTCACGTGTGCCTACACTTGCACATAGGAGCATGCACACATACACATTAAAAAACATACAAGGAAGAAATTGGTGATGACATCGAAAGTCTACCTAGAAAATGCACTCATGGTCTGCTCATCCAGATGGAGCACCTTAACCACATCTGCAAAGATCCCCCTTTGAAAGCTAACAGTCACAAGACCCAGAGATTAATTAGCACTAGGGCATCTTCTGGAGATGTGTAGGGACAGTTTTCAACTTGACACAGTATTATTGAAAAACAGTCCCTTAAAGTCCTGAAATGTCATTCAGTTTCATCCCACCTCCCCCCGCCCCCACCCCTCTGGTCTGCTAGAATTTTTTTCTTTTGAAGGTTAAATAACACAACATTAAAATACTTCATCATGTTCTTATAGAAAAGAAAACCAGTATTTATCATGCTTGGTACAATTATTGCATCTAGAAAGGCCCAGACCCTGAAACACAGAAAATATGATGTCATTATTCACTTTTCGAATGATAGACATGACTTCTTGTTCTTTGAGTTGTAGACACTATGGTCATATCCCAAGGAGGGGGAAAAAATCAACTTGCTTCTGGACCTCTGCCTTGGGGAAATGAGAGGATTTCCCCCATACATTACAAGTTACTAGCTCATCTAAGGACATCCCAGGTAGCCCAAGTTTCTCTCCACACTGAAGGAAAGCAAATCAAGGACAAACTATATGCAGTCGTGAAACAAATAAATTCCAATCTGTTGTGAGAAGGCATAGGACGCACGGGGCTATGCAAGAGACATGTTTTGGTTTTTTATTTTTTTTATTTTTTTCTCCTTGTGTGTTTTAAAGTTAGATTCTTCTCGTTCCTCATTGAAGCTATGCTTCATGGTGAGTATTTTTTTTCTTTAGACTTTTCTGCTTAGCCTATGCAATGGTTAATATATAAGGGTGCTAAAAAACAATAGTACAGACTCAAGTCAAAGAAAGCTGAGGTTTGAAGCCATGTGCAGCCCTACCTGATTATGTAGTCATGAACAAACACCAAAGTAACCTTTGTATATTTGCTCATGATATGTAAAACAAATGTGTTTGCTCACTATCTCCTATGAAGGTTAAGCAAACATCATGCTTAGTATACTGCCTGACACTCTGTACACAGTGGACACTGGCCGTTGTGTTCTCTCCCTTGCCCATTCTATAGAAATACAGCACTACCATTGGCTCACACTTCCTCAATCACATAAGGTTTCATATAAATTATATAGGCTTCTTTTCTACCACAAGAATATTGATAGGTGATTTTGATATCATACACGATGATTCATTTCATGTTCTCAATATCTAGGCAGAGAATTACAGAATTACTTTACTTAATACAAGTTAAGCTTCACCCCTAACATACAGAGAGAGAGAGAGAGAGAGAGAGAGAGAGAGAGAATGAATCACAGGTTCTGGGCTAAGGACCTTCCCCAGTCACTGAATTCATAATTTGAACTCTATTTTTTAAAAGGCTCTTATCCAATGATATAAAAGCCTGCAAACCTTGCTTTCATATCAACTCATTTTTAGTGATTTTCTGACATATAAGCTGTTACTTTTTCTAGAAAATAGCATCAGCTTACCTACCTTGAGCCAAAGCCATCTCATCCTTCTATGATATGCCACAGTTTCCAGAGTTCTTTATCATATCTCAGGTATCAGTTTGGTGACTCTTTCATCAATTGAATCTCTGTAAATTTATAATTTACCTTTCTTGAGTTATATTTCTAATTAATTAATAATCAAATACCTTAATTATCTTCGTGCGTCATATGCCTGATGTACTACAATCATGGAAAGACTCCTTGATCTTTTTTTCTTTTTTTTTTTTAACTTCTGCTCAATAAATTGAACAATATTGTAATGAAGTTATCAGCTAAATCAGAGTGCAAACCAGCCATTTTTGCAGTCTATTGTGATGAATTTGCTTCCCTATTTTGTATGTCAGGACTTTCCTTATCATCATGGTGGTTACAGAGGGGTAATCACACTGAAATCATTTGCCAGTAACAAAAGCACGAAGTCCAGTGTCATGCATCACTCACAACTTTATTCCACAGAACTGAAAAGTTTATGTAAGTGGGGATTTTCCTATGCAGTTTTTACCAAAACCCAAAGCCAAAAGTCCAGGCCCTCGACCATCGCAAGTTTAAATTCAAGCTTTAGAGATTGAAACCAAAGGAGGTACAGCTCAGAGGAACTTCAGAGGTGAGCCTGAACGTGGTGCTGTTGTAGTTAAGGAACACTATGATAGTGAGGAGTCCACTGTTAACGACATAGAATTGTAACCACTGGATCCTAATCTCCATCTACTAATTGGCCACTATGAGGACATGGTTAAATAAATCCTTCAGGTTCTTTATCTTATGTATTTTCTATATATTGAGATTTCTTTTGAGAGAGAAGTAATTTAAACTGTTGTAAAGTTCCTGGCTCATAGTTAGCATTCTACTCAAATTAGCTGTTTTTATTACCAACTATTATCTCAAATAGGGCTTTTTTGAGATAATGAATATTTCTGATTGTGTGGATTTTGTTGTGATTCTAGTTTTATGCAATATTTTATCTGAGCAGGGCCAACCAAACATAAAAATAAAACACATTTCACTTTCAGCATAGACTTGGCTAGAATTTGCTCCTCAAATTAGTTATTTGAGAAGCATATTAAACTTCTATTATTTAAACTATAGAAATAATGGTAAAATTACAAATGAACTGTCTCAAAAGTATGCATTTACATATAGTATACATCAGGGACTTGGAATATAAAACTACATTGAAGACTTTGTGTCTTACGAAAGGATAGTGTTCTATTGAGCAATGCTCTCATCTAATGTGTATAAGGATATAATTAAGACAACATAGAAACACACTCTTGTACTTTCATGGGTTGCATTATATCTAGTCAGAGGAAAGAACTAAAGGCATTGTCCTAACATTGTAAGATACTATGGGAGATGAACACATGCAGTATTGGAGTATTTAAGTTTAAGCTTTCATTTAATCTTGAGATGCCCTCTCTCTGTAAGCCTTTGATAGCCTCATGAACTTTTTGCATGTACATGTGTTTGTGTTTACTTTAGACATAAAAAAATCTTTTATATACCTAATTACAACATTTCTTTCCCCTACTTCTCTTATGTCCAAATCCCTTTCCTAATTCACAGCCTCTTGTTCTTTAGCCATTGTTAATACACACACATACACACACACACACACACACACACACACACACACATGAGTCTGTACAGTGTTCCTTGTGTGTATATGTTTCTAGAACTGACCATTTTATTGGATAACACTCACTGTCTATGACAGGAAATTGACCACGAGCTCTCAACAATATGATTGCCTAAACAAGATCTTAACATTTCAACAAGAGTTGACATCCTAATGTAGATGGGAGAAACCTCACAGGGCTATCTCTATAGAAAAATATATAGGCAACAAACAATTTGAGAGAGGAAAGAGGGGGAAACAAAGAGAGAGAAGAGAGAGAGAAAAAGAGAGAAAGAGAGAGAGGGGGAATATTAAGCTTTGTATATTTTAAGAGAATGGTTTTTTGCTTGTACTACTTGAGACTACAAAACATGTTCTCTCACCTTAATAAAGTTTAGTATAAAAAATGGCAATAGTAATGGTTCATTTGTTTCTTTAAGTAAATTAAATACAAAACACCTGTTATTACTCAATGCAGGTGCCTAACAAAGTTTTAGAGAGGAAATAATTAAGGCCATTTTCCTCCTTACCAAAAAAGTATCCTAAAAAGGAAATCCCAGGGGATGCTAGTGTAAATTAGGATACAGGTGATCCAACACTCAAGGAGGGGGCTTTCATTTCTGTCAAAAGCACAATGACTTGCATTTAGACTTCAAATACGAAAACTCAGGGTGCCTCAGTTGAAGGGTGCTGATAAAAACATCTGTGAGTCGTTCCAGTATGCAGTGTAAAAAAAAAAAAAAATGAGGACTTTCCTCAAAGTGTGGAAGGATATGGGAGCTATTCTCCCACCCACTGGGTGGGGTGGAATGGCTTGATGTGTCACTGGGTGTAACTAGATGATGACACACCATGATGAAAATCCCAGTGATGAAATTTCTTAGAGCGGTCCCTACCCAGCCTCACTGAGCATCATCACACAGATTAGACAATCCCCACCCCCTTCACATTCCAGCACAGAAATGAAAGGAACCAGTAGAATGCAAAAGTGGGGTGTCCTGTCAGGGAGTCATTTTCAGCCCTTTGAGTTCACGAAGGGGTCTGGAAGACAGATGTACGTGAAAGGAATCATCCATCGCAGCCTCTCTCGCTCTTATCTGGAATGAATAGACAGCTTTGTCACGCAGCTGCCCAAGGCTAATCCTCTACACCCCCTCAATCTCCTCAGTCTACTGCCTGAGGACCTTTGAAGCCAGGACTTAAACCCCTAAAATTAGAAGCAGGATTATACCGGTTGCAGACTGCTGAAAAGCTTAACCGCTTCCTGGAAAGAGCAGGGAGTGATGTATGGTTGTCTGTAGAGGGATAAACAGAGAGACGGGGAATGTCAGAGAGAGTAGTGAAGGCCAACTTAGAGGTTTTCAATAAATCTGACTAGTCTTTTTCTGACACTCCGACATAAGCTATGTTTTCGTACATAGAAATTTTACCCAATTGACTTGGGTGTTTGTTTATAAAATGCCCTATTTCCTTACAATTGATCCCTTCCCCCCTTCCCCTCTCAGTCAATAACCCATACACCACTGCTAAGCTTGTCATAAAATATCCAGTCCCGTTTTGTGGTTTATTTTTTGATGGAGTTTTCTGACAAACAGTCCTAATCTAACTGGCTTTCTATGATTGTACCATAGTTAGGAGTGTCAGAAGTGTGATTATTGCCCTAGAGATGCTCCAGAGTCCAGAAAAGTGCCATCTCTATTGGCTGAAAAGTCATGTTATGCACATGCCTACCAATTTATAATGTGGACACATGCCTATGAACCCCTAAATTGAAAATGCTATAAGGTCAAATGCTTTCAGTACAGCTGGGTCAGCAGCATAGTGCATTACAGTTTATCAGTGATTTCTCTTCATGACTGCACAGCTCTGGGGAGATGAAGTTCCCTGTCACTATCTACCAAGAGAGATAGTACTATTCCAAGAGAGTACTATATATTGCTATATATAGTACTATATATTGCTAGCTCAAGCAAAGATCAAAATTCAAGGCATTCCTACCATCATGGAGTTGAAATATCACGTGTCTAACTACTGGAAATCAGGCACCATCTGTATCCATTTTCATAAATCAAGGCCATCTAGATTAGCACAGAGGAAAAGTTAATAAATGTATTTTAGTAATTACATTTGATGCTATGTATAGACTTCATAATGAATGAAATTCTTTTAAGTACCTGGAGTATAAGGACTATCAGATGACTTATTCCCATACCCCTTCCAGTTGCATACAACTGGGTATTTCCTCATCATAATGAGCTCAGTTGTGTCCATATAATTTCCTTTGACCAACAAATGTGTATTATGAGACTCATTACTGAGCAGAAGGTTTATTAAACATTATAGATGCTTCCACAAGCTCTTTTGCTTCACTTATACTTAATAGTAATATTCTGGATATAAAAAGGGAATCACTAAGTGTGACCAATAATGACAGGGGAACAAAGAGCCTAGCCAGTCATTGGTGGTCAGCAATAAACCAATTGGGGTATAAGGATATAACATTCCTCACTGCACTATACCATAGCCAATCCCAACTAATTCATACTAAACCACGTTTTTTTGTGATTTTTTTTCAAGAGACCCTGATTTCCCAGGCACATCTTTTAAGAAGCTTTGCTTCCATTAAGTGAATGCCTTCTAAGCAATTTTACACTTCTGAAAGGCACTGATGGGAAAAGAGAGTCAAGTCAAAACCCAGTGAAATCCTAACAGAGCACAAACAGGAGGAGCCCTGTCCTCTTGCTTCTATTGTATGGATGCTTTCATAAGAGAATGGTTCATATTTGGTGTTCCTCCTATGCAGCTGCAAACCCCTTTGGCTCTTCGGTCCTTTCTCTAGCTCCTCCATTGGGGACCCTGTGCTCAGTCCAATGGTTGGCTGCAAGCATCCACCTCTTTGTTTGTCTGGCTCTGGCAGAGCCTCTCAAGGGACAATTATATCAGGCTCCTGTTAGCAAGGGAGAAGGGGGATTGGATAGGAGGGATGTTTGGGGGGGAAACCAGGAAATGGGGATAACATTTGAAATGTAAATAAAGAAAATATCTTATAAAAATTAAAAAAAAAAGAAAATGGTTTTGTATATCCCCTCCCCGATTCTTCACTAGGGTAAAAGTGAATTCATTTCCTACCAAGTGCTGAAAAAGGGACGTTTATTCTTAGTTCACCAACATGCGACGGAAGGATATTATTAAGCTGACAAATATTTGTTAAAGCAAATAGGTAGAGCTACAACTCCAGCTTAATGAGACAAACATTTTGGCACTCCAGGGAATGACAATATGACAACATTGTATTAATATCCAGCATCTTTTCTGGGGTTCCCAAAGGGATTGTTCTCTAATCATTTCCCTTGTCATTAATTGAAATATTTTTGCCCGCTTGTAATTTTTCTCCTGAGTCTGTTTCACTTTTAGAATTAATCATGTTACAATGTTATCTTCTCATTTTCCATGTACGAATTAGAATGTGGAATTGATAAATTAATCTTGTTTTCCCTCTAGAAAGAAAAAATTAAATTCCTTAAAAGTTACCTGACTGAAGCCCACAGCATTTGAACTTCACATTAATGATATAGGAAGGGCTCTGAGCCTCATCCAGGTCTCCTTAGACAGGGCATACAGGACACCTGCTGCCTTAAGTAGCAGAATCTGGTACCTCCTGCTTAGTGTAGACACACTCTCAGAAATGCACACTTCCAGGTAAAGCCCAAAAAATCCTTCGTGAATCTGACTGGAAGCAGCCATTTTGCAGAAGAAAGAACAAACAGAAGCCATGGTGTCTCCTACACATCAGTTTCCTACTGTCTGTGGAAGTTGTTAATCAGTTTAACAGTAATGGGGACTTGTCTGTCTGTAGGTCTGAGAGAAGTTAGTGAGAAATATTCTGAGGAGGCATAGAATCTTTATTAGCTGTGTTTTTAAAAGAATAAATTGCTATGAGAAATGTGAATGATCAAACTAGAAATGGTATAAATGATAGTCATAGTATGTGCTCGGAATTTTAAGAGCATCTATCAAAAGTGCCTGCTTGTGCTAGGAAGGCTAGATATGTGTCTTAGTCAGGGTTTCTGTTCCTGCACAAAACATCATGACCAAGAAGCAATGAGGAAAGGGTTTATTCAGCTTACACTTCCACATTGCTGTTCATCAACAAAGGAGGTCAGGACTGGAACTCAAGCAAGTCATGGATACAGGAACTGATGCAGAGGCCTTGGAGAGATGTTTCTTACTGGCTTGCTTCCCCTAGCTTGCTCATCTTGCTTTCTTATAGAATCCAAGACTACCAACCCAGGGATGGTACCACCAACAAGGGGCCCTCCCCACTTGATCACTAAATGAGAAAATGCCTTACATCCGAATCTCATGGAGGCATTTCTTCAAGGGAGGCTCCTTTCTTTGTGGTAATTTCAGCTTCTGTCAAGTTGACACACAAAACCAGCCAGTACAATATGAGAGCAGATGTTGGTGTAAGATGTTAGGCATATTACCTCTGAGATGATATAAGGCATGCAAAAATATGTAAACACTTCTCTGGCTATTGAAATCTAAAAACAGCAACTCTGGACATGAAATTATGACTGCCATGTTAAGATTGTAACCTATGAAGCCGGTGATTCTGCCAAGGAAACAGACTTGTGACCAACCTTCTGTATTAATTATTTTTTTTCAACTATCACTATACATATACAAACATGGCATCATTTCAACCCACCAAGTGTGTATTATAATGTGCCAGGTAAGCTGGCTCCTTCTATATTCTAGCCCTGAATTCTGGAGCAATATGATATTTATGAAGCAAATCATATGTGTATATTTCATATGCATATATATCAGGGAATATAACATGATTTTCTTTTCACTTGAATTTCCAGCATCTCCTTGACCAACCAAATCAAGTCCACAGTGTTAAGGTTCAGATACAAACATATTGAAACACTTTTCAAATGATTTTACTATACAGCATTAACAAGATGGCCTCTGCTACTAAAACACTATATAAATATGTATATATATACACATATATACATATATATGTGTGTATGTGTATATATGTGTGTGTGTGTGTAATGTGTATTTTGTATGCATATGTGTGTGTATGAATATAATCCCATTTATGTGAATATATTTTCCACTTGAAATTTTTATTAATAAGTTGGAGAGCTGAGACTAAATATGCGAAGTCCTTTCCAGATGAATTATTCTATACTTCTATCAAAACACACTTCTGTTCAAATGAGTACTTCCAAGAGAATTGAAAATTAGTATGGGAATTTCTGGCCTTGAAAGATCATTAATTGCGTAGTGTTTGTCTTGTCAATACTTAAATCTTGATGTGTATTTACAGATCATGAAAACACATGTCTTCCAAAATTTAGTCCACTAGGAATCCAGTCTGTGAATGACATAATAGCTCCAGAGCTCTAATGTGATGGATTAGAGAAGACAGGAAGAAGGGGAAGTCAATTCCAGTTAGGATCTGAAGTGATATATAAGCCAATGCAGGGACAATTATGTAAAATTATGACACTCATTATTTTTACAATTACTATGCAGCCAATATGCATTTTCTTCCCAGAAGATCCCTACAGTGAAGAATTTCCCAAAGCCCCTCAACTGATAACATCTGGTTAGGGGAAGAGAAATAGAAGCTGGGACCTTGTAATGAGAAGAGGGCATGTAAGACTGGGAAAAGATTTTCTACATTTAAAGGAGCAGCCTAAGGAAAATATGTGTGGGAGAAAGCAGGTAAAGTAAGCCAAATGTCTATGTGGATTCATAATTTTAAAAACAATACATAATTTTAAAAAAAAAAAAAAAAGCATAACTTCTCCCGGGAGATAAGCTAGCTCCAAGGAGAACGAATGGAGTGGAGAAAGTCATTTCTATTTTTTATAATAACAAAATGAGAAGCTGTAAATGAAGGGAAATCTTTCTAAGACATCGTCTTGCTATATTGCCTGGACTGCCTTGGAACTCGCTTTATATAGCCCAAGATAGTCTCATGCATGTTGAATTACACCGACTTCAGTTTTGTAAGTGCTCTGAAGACAAACTTTTGTAGACAAACATTGCCCCACCCAGATCTCTTACACCATTTTTAACCTTTCAAATCTACTGCGAACTTGAGAGCCATATCCCCATAACACTATATACATTTAAAATATAAACCCTCATAAAATTAATATGTATTTGAAATATAGCGAAAGCAAAGATGTTTATTAAAAAGTTCAGACTCATTTCATCTCAGCAAAGTTTGGGCTGGACAATAGTATAATCAGATTAATCATCGTTCAAGCCAAAATATAGCTACAATGATACATGGGGGCTATTCATACAGAACAGATAAAACAATAACCTGATTTTGAAATGTGTTTATGCCTTCCTTATTGGTATTAATGCTGAATCACTAATTAATGACATCTGCTGTGTTCACCATCTCTTGTGCACATTGTCTTTGTCAGGAATTAAAGATTAAAAGATATTAAGGTGTCAATCATCTTCCTCAAGGGCTCAGCACAGGGTTTTAGGACATTACTCATTCTTCAAAACAGTATTCTACATGCACAAAATGAGTGCTCTCTGATATAATGTTAATCTTACATCCTTTAGTGTCCAATGTATCTATCATGTTGAGACCTACCTATACATATTGCTTTTTAATAAGCAAGCAAAGGGAAGAGGTCCTGCAGAGGAATGATGTGGAAATCATGAATATGAAGTAGAAAAACATAGAAAATAGAAAGTAGATAAAGGAAAAAGAACAAGAAATAGAAATAAGAGATCTAGAAATAACAGGGAAAATATGACCCAAGGTTGACGATAATGAACAATATAAAAGCAGCACTCAGGTGCATTTAAGAAGCCTCTGGTTCCTCTACAAAAGAGATTCGTTGCCACTGTCAGAGTCCTCAGGGACCTAACAACCTACAAAAGCTGACCCCTCACTTAAGAAGCTCAGAACCCCTTGGAATAAGTAGAAACACATATTCACATTTAAATATTTGACTAAAAACTGTTTTTAAATCAAATATTATATACTATATCTCATTCTGAAGTCTGAGCACTCAAATGGCAATATAATATCATAAGTTCTATGCTATCAGTAAGATTAAAACATGATAGAAGCCCAGAGAAAGGGAATGATGGAGAGCTTATGTTTTGAGGCCATAGGATGACTCAGTAAGGGTTGACATCACGGTCCCGGATGATGGAGCACCATCTCAGGCTTACCAGCTGTGTGACTTGAACAAGCTTCACCATCATTGTCACTCCCTGCAATATCATTGGGAAAGGCTGATTTCTTTTAATCCTCTGACAGTTCTAATAATAGCGCCGCACATCCAAATTCACGGATTAAAACCATTGAAAGAACACTCCTTCTCACTCCACTACCCACAAGGATGACTCAAGCAGATTTTCCAAATATAAAAGTCTGCAACTGAGCAACTTGTCTGTGCTGATCGCCTTTTTAGATAAAGAGGGTTGAGAACTGGAAGAAAAAAAAAAAAA
>JADRCC010318905.1:0-15307 GCA_019843855.1 Hylomyscus alleni | reverse complement strand
TTTTTTTGTGTGTGGGGAGGTGGGCTCGGCTTATCATTAGGTGATACTGAACCTGCACTTGGGAGCATTAGGCTCTCTGATGTGTCTGTGCGTAGTGAGGTCTCTTCTTTAGGTGAAGGTGAAGTATCTTTTCAACTTTGGAATATGTTAAGTTTTACATCACTCAAAATCAGTAAGTCCTACAAAGATGGGTACACAGCAAGTATTTTGAAGGTTCATAAAGGCTAAGGACTCGTAAGGCTAAGTTTTTCATATAGTAATGTGTTTTACTGATACTTAAATCCATTTAACACAAACTAGTTCTTTGGAACCTCTACAATGAGTGCAGATTGCTTTCATTTAAATGGTGTTTCAGCTAAGTAATGCGTAAAGATAAATGCCAGTGATCATTACTTTTGGGGAGACTTGAGTTACACAAAAGTTAAAAGATAGCCTGGGTTACATGGGGCTCTTGCCTCAACTCAGAGTTATTCAACAAGTTTAATTAAATGAACAGTCTTAAAAAAAATACATCTTGCCTTCTGTCTCCTTAATCATTTTAAATGTAAATCACAATCCAACATACATTTTATGACACATTTTATCATATATTATCTTATTTGTTCTGTATTTCATAGGATGTCTAAAATAATGTGATATTAATAACAAAGTTTAAGATTTGAAAGGTACAGAGTACACATCAAGGCTGAATAAATGATTAATATTTCATAGCTCTAATTATATTTATAGAATTTTAGTTGCTACACTTCATATTGTTTTGTTGACCAAAACGCTTGAGCTACTATTAATGAAGCAAAATACAATTATTCTTTATATATCTGATAAGTTATTTAATGATGTTGATATAAAAGCACTAATTGAAAGGATCATGCTAAATTTGAATGCTGACTTTAAGTTTTGAGTAGACTCTATTGGGCTGGGGATGTACCTCCATGCTAGAATAATTGTCTTGGATTTGTACTAGCAGAAAAGCCAAATACTCAGAAACTTTAAGAGATTGAAAACTTTAAGAAGGTCTTACATATGATAAATATTTAGACATTTATCAGTAACTACCAATAGCTATTTATCTTTTATTTTGTCAAATACTATATTTAAAAAGCATTATTGCAATTATACTGGAATATTTTTATATAAAAATTATGAATCTACAAGCAAATAACATTTGTACATTAAGCGAATGTATAAAACAGGATTCTTGCAGTGTTTTCTCCACAATATGTCAGAAGAGAGAAAAAAACAAGAAGGGAATGAGCATGAAATTGTGTGCAGTGTTTGCAAAAGAGAAATTTCTATTTTCCTTGGATTATACAAATACAGAAAATACTGGAGCTGCAAAGACACAAAGGGTTGTATAAATATTTTTGTCAGAGTTGGCTCCGTTTATATGTTTATTATAAAAAGTGCTATGAAGCATTAACTGCCAGATACCCATGCCAAACCTGAATTTGGCTTCCTCAGTTAAAATGATAAACAATAATTTTTACCTTCTGTGCAATCTGCTCAGATAGCTGAGATGTTCTAGCCCACCAAAGTATTTCCATCTTCTCTGTTGACTTTGTCATGCCCTTCATTATTATAAGTGAGAAAGCAAGCTTGTTCACATAAGGTAGAGATGAGGTTCCTTTCATGTTAGTTTTATCCAAAATTCTGTCTTAAAATAGTGTGCAAATACCATGTGTATTTTAATTTTGTATTGTGTTAACCCCTAAATTAGGCACTCAGTTAAGAAGGAATATGCCTATACATATAAATGTATTTGATAGTTTCCAACACTTTCTGAAAAATGATATATTTCTTGTAATTTGTAAGAGTATCTTTGGTTTCTTGTATTTAAATTACCTCAACTGTTATAAGATTCCTTATGAACTATCAAAAAGGGATGCTTAGACTATTATAAATTTGTAAAATATTACTAAAAAGTAATATTTAAGAATTTGTACATGTAACACAAAATCCAGTAGTGGCTTTTCATTCTATAGTTGTTTCTTTATCTTCAGAAACAGTGGTCAATTACATGAAAACGATTCTACTTTTCTTTACCTGATATTATTGCTGACTATAATAAATCAAAATTGAACATTATCATTTAGTGTCACGTTTAAATGTTGATAGTGTAACTGGTTTCCTATCACTATGTTAAAACACCACAACAAAGGTACTTATCAAAGAAAGAATTTGCTGGGCTTACAGTTCTAAAGGGTTAGAGTCAATAATGGTAAACTCAGAAGTGGTAGAAAAAGAAACTGAGGGCTCACGTAAAAAATACAAGTATGAAACATCTAGAAAAACTCTAAATGATAAGAGTGCTTAAAGCATCAATGGGAAGCAAGGCCCCTAGTCTTGTGGAGGCTTGATGCCTCAGGTGGCGGAATGCTAAGGGGGAGTGGGTATGTAGGTGGGTGAGAAGCACCCTCATAGAAGAAGTGACAGGTGGATGGGGTAGGAGGGTTGTGGAGGGAAAACCAGGAGGGGAGACAATATTTGAAATGTAAATAAATAAAATAACCAATAAAACAAAACAAAACAAAACAAAAAAGCAAAGTTAGGCCTAGAGGGATGGCTCTGCTCAGCATCAAAGGCTAGACTAGTAATCAAAAGGACAGAACAGAAAATAAAATTTTAAAGAAAAGAAAAAAAAAGGCACACTTAATAGACTCCACATGCATGTCATCAAGTAGGAACTAAGTATTCAAATGACTGATGCAATGGGGGACATTTTATTCAAACTATCATAGAAGGTTGGTTGGTTCCCTGTCTCTTTGTTGTATGCTTTGGCTAGAATTTGTAAATAAAGAATAAAAAGAAATTACGGATTGCAATGCCTCAACTGTTTTAGACCCCTGATGACTTGTGAAGTCTATTGGGGACAGTCTCCAAGCTTGTATCACTTAGGGAACTTCCAAATTGTTTGGGTTGACTGGGTCAGTATATACTATATATATTTGACTTCCATACAGTGCAGCAGCACACAGACTTCATAAACACACATATAATGCAAAGAAAAAAATATACAAAAGAATCAAATAAAGTTTAATTTTGATTATTTACTGAAGTAGTTTTATTACTATTTCAATTTTCACATTTATGGCTATATGAGAAAGTATCTATGAATACACAATTTATTGAAAACTGAAAATATAATGGTATTTGGTTATTCATTGCCTTCCTTTCTTCCTCTAACCTTTAACCAGAATTTAAAACAAACAATTTCTCTGAGGCTTCTTCCAATTTACAACAATTGAGTCTCTCTCTCTCTCTCTCTTTCTCTCTCTCTCTCTCTCTCTCTCTCTTTCTCTCTCTTTCTCTCTCTCTCTCTCTCTCTCTCTCTCTCTCTCACACACACACACACACACACACACACACACACACACACACACATACACACACATAATGTGTCAAACTATTTACCAGATTATAATTGACATGCTGATCTCTTCATCAGGGCTGGATGTCAAAATCTATAACTGAATATATCTTAAATATCAGTACATGGTAAACTCTGTTAAAAAATAAGAGCCATCCTTTTAAGTTGTCCTGATATTTTCTTTAGGTCTTTATTGGAATTTCATAAACTTCCCTGTTATATGGCAGATGGATACGCCATTGTATGATTCAGACACATTAGTTTGACACTTGGTTTGCAAGAGGTTATTTCCTGGTTGTTAAGGGATGTAAGTCAATTAGTAATTACTCAGGAAATGGGCACTTACACAAATTTAAGTAATACAGGCAAAACATTGCAGAGATTTTTGGAGACTGTTTCCTCAGTTTCTGAATAGAAGGGGCAATTAAGAATATTACAAATCTCTGAGTCCTGGAACCTAAATTCCCAAACAGAAGTTAATTCTCCAATATTTATACTTGCTGTATACTCCAGGGCTCTAGCTTACATAGAACAACCCAAGAATTGATCTTTTTAAAATTGTACTTCTGGTAACCTAATATATAATAAGACTTGATCCACTACTCAAATTGCGATAAATAAAAAAACCTTTGAAGCTAGCATGATCATAATCCAAAAGGTTATCTAAAACCTAGATAAGTAAAGTGTTATCTTTTTCAAAATGTTATACAGTGAAAGGATTATCCAAAATAATATTTTGTCATTTAGTGACTTATCATCCCATGTTTAAGAAAACTCCAACTTATAGTTTTACTCAAGTGAAAATCCAACAAGGTCTTTCCTTTCAGGTAAATTAGATAAACCTGCGGCTTTCAGAATGAGACTTTGCTGGACTGCTGGACTTAAACCAACTTAATCAAATTCTAAAGCATTCACTTCAGCCATCTAGTCAAATGTATCATATTCTCCTTTATGATTTAATCAACACAATTTTGATATGGGTATATTTGTACAGCATATGCTTGTTGTTGTTATTATTATTATTATTATTATTATTATTATTATTCATGTTTGTCTGTTATTGAACTCATTCTGTACAACATGCTAGCCTCAAACTCACTCAGAGATCCATCTTCCTTTGCCTCCTGAATGCTGGGTCTAAAGGACTGAGCTACTACTACCACCCAACTGTACACAAATTTTAATATTAGTGAACTGCTGTTAATACAGTATTAATATCCGTGCATGAAAATCATTTAAAATAATAAGTCTATTAGAAAGTCTCTGGCTATGCCAACTTCTTTTCATTGTCAGCAAACTATCATTGCACATTTGATCAGCTGCGTACATCTACTATGTTTACAGCTAAGGTATCTAAAGATAAACAAAATCAGCAAATTTCCTATTCAAACATTCTTTAAAAGAACAATTTCCTGGAAAATACATTTTTTTCAATAAATGTCCTAAGTCATAGTGTGTGAATTTATGCATTCCAACTTTATCTGTATTTAATTTAAAATTATTTTCCTTGTGCTTATAAACAATGAGGTTTTGTTTCTTTGAAATTATGGTTCTAAGTTTTTCTGTTAGATAATTATTAATTAACTAGATAACTAATAAGTGGCAGATTACTGTGGCTGTCAAACGATAGCTTGAAGGAGTCGGTTTTCTTTCTACTATTGGGTTCCATGAACAAAATTCAGGCTATCGGGTCAGGTTTGATCTTAAGTCCATTTATTGTTGAACCCTCTTGACTGTCCTTAGAATTCTTTTTAAAGAGACACTTGGGAACATACTGAAACTTGAAAAGTGACATGCACATGCAATTATTATTCTGTTATCTTTTTCCAGTTGGACACTAAAAGCATTTTTTAGGGTAGTATATTGAACTTGTAGTAGATTATTAAAATGAAAACAGTTATTGAAAGAAGTGGAGTGTTTTCCAGCTCTCTCTGACAAAGCCATACATTTACTGATAATAAGCATGTGTATGTTTATAAAGGCAACAGTACTTCCATTTTGGTTTACAAAAGCATTACTTATGAAATGAAAGAGGTTCAAACTTAATTTTGAGGAAACTAAAAACAGTTACTTTGAGTGGTGCTTTTATAGCAACACAATATCTTAGCACCTTATTCAATGGAATGTAGCATGTGAACCAATCTGTTGGCAGTGGCAAAAGTAGTGAAGCTCCCGATACACGGGAGGGAGGAGGGCTCTCACTTAGGGCTTGGCAATCTTTCACTCTTGTGGCAGATGGTCACACACTAGGACATTTGGGCTGGCACCCAGCCTCTGGCAGGTGCTCAGCTCCTTCTGTGTTTACTACTATTTGGAGTGAGTGCTGTGATTCCTGGCCATGGACGTGGCACGATCAGTCCCAACCTTGAACCTCAAAGTTACCCCTGGCCTCCTGTTCTCTATGTTGTCCCACATAACCTAGGATAGCAAATAAAGTTAAAAAGATAGTTACTCTGAAAAGTGGTTTGTAAACTATTTTTTTTTCTTAAAACAGATTAGTCACACTAAAGTAATGGTATCATTAAGCAAAAATTTTTATCAAGTGACAATCCTAGCAGCATGGGTCAGTGACAAGAACAGAATACACTATGGACAATGGGTACTGTTCTACCCTTTCACGACCAAAGGAAGAAGATAGACATGTCATGGTCATTCAGGTCCCATAACCCTTGAGTATGGTCATATAGAGGAAATCTTCCAGTGGTCAGAATTTTATTATTTTTTACCAACTGCAAAATATACTAATAAGGGAACAATGATGCCCACATTATTCCAGGCTCATTTGTGAAATCCCTCAGATTCATTAACAAACAAAATATTACAAAATGTTATGTTGTACAGTTCAGTACTCATTATGCATGGAAGGGGTAATATCAATCTGTACTATCTGTTTCCTTTCAGTTTAACTCCCTTCAAATCAGCAAAGTACTGCATAGTGCTTTGCCTGCACAATTGCAAAAATCCACTCCTCCTCTGTTTCTAGTCTCAATGTTCCAAGTTTCTCATGGAAAAGTGCTGAACTGTATTTTAGGAAGAATTAAAAGGTGTCTCCTGAGTATAAACAATCAATAGTAACTTAAAACAAATTTCTAAAGGGTGCATATCTGACTTAGTATGTTTGGAACTACATATTTTTATTCCTGAGAAAAAGTTTCCTAATGAAGTTGAAAGTTACTGTAATGTTTTGATTATGTCATTGTGAAGAAGCAAGACTTTACTGCTTCTTAGAAACTCTTGCTTCCATTTATTTATGAAGACTTACACTTCTTTCTAACAAGTTTGGCTTCTGAAAGACTCCGCTACTCTGGTTTATTATAAAATGTAAGCATATCCTTCTTAGATTCTGAAACACATATGGGATGAGACACTTGATGTGTTCAACATAGCACAGACACAGAATGAAGGAAGCTCTTTTGTTTTCTTCTTGACTTTCTGAACCATTTTTTTTTCTAAGAACCAGATCGTATTTATAGACTATAAACAAGATCATTAATTATGTCCATTATGACCCAGCCTCTGGCACATATTTCTTCTATTGGTTTTTGTAAACCATTGCTGCTGATAGGATGACTCAGCAGGTAAGGACATCTTCTATTCAAGCATTCACAACTGAGTTCAAATCTTCAAAACCCATATAAATAACAAGCAGGGTCCCTAGTGCTGAGGGGATTACACTTGCTGGATGCTAGTCTATCCAGGTTCTATGAAAGACTAAGAGAAAACTCCCAAGAGTGATGAAGAAGACACTGGATATTCTCCTCCAGCCTCTGCATAAGGGAACATGAACCATGCACCACATTCACAAAATAACTTAATGAACAAACAACAAGCAAAAACAACATAAGCAACTCTCTTTTGAGTGTGAGCCCATATTCACACCTAAGAATGTCTGGAATTCTGTGACTCTTCTTTGAGATGCCCACACCAACACTTTCAGGTGTGTCCTTCATCCTTTGCAAATGCTTGTCATTCTAAACATTATTCTTAAGCCTATATTAAAGTATGGTTATTAATATTGAGTGATAGTGGTGCATGCCTTTAATACCACCACTCAGAAAGCAGAGACAGGCAGTTCTCTGAGTGTTGGGCCACCCTGTTCTACACAGCAAGTTCCAGGACAGACAAGGTTACAAAGAGATAATCTGTCTTGAAAAAGCAACACTACCCTCACCACCAACAAAAAGGTATTATATATACTCTCCAAATTAAAAAAAATAAATAAATCTAAGAAAAAGGATTTTGGTTTTTTGCCTTTTTATCTTTTCAACCCCAATTCACAAAAATATAGTCCAGTCTACAGTCATAAAGGAAAATAAAGTGACTCATGCTACCTAGAAGCAACTTTTGTATGTCTGGAAATTTTCTCAGGATGTAAAATTATTTTACTTTATTTTATTTTTTTTGTTGAAAAAAATTCCAGAGCTGAAGATAGGTTATGTAATATATTCTCACCAGGATAAAGGGCCCAGTTAACCATCTGGTTTCCTTGCTAAATTGGTTTATTTGAAGTTGAAGTTTAAAACTTTCAACTCTGTTAGCTTACATCTCACATTAAAATATAAACAACTTTTTTCATGAAACTCCAATTCTCAAGTTGAAAGTTCTGTCCTAAGTCAGAAATGGCTACCTCAAAACAGGTAAACCTTATCATCCCCCATTAATTATTCAATCCACCATAAAATTTAGTGTTATCAGGAGTGTTGGACTATTAGGATATTAGCAAGAACTACATTGTGAATGAATGTGTGAAGAGAGAGATGGGGAGGGAGGGTGAAGGAAGGAAGAAAGGAAAGAAAAGTAGGATTAAGAGAAACCATGAACAATAGAAAGAAAAAAAATGTGCATCCCTGTAACCTTGAACCACATTGAATCCCAACTCTATTGTGAGAAACACCAAACAGTGTGATAATGTTTTAAGTAAGTTTATGATTACATATTGATTCCACTCATAGCTATCGCCAGCAAGCACAAAGAATATAAGATCCAGTGAGTGCCAATAGAGTCAAAGGCTCTGAAGAGCTGAGTAAAGAAAACATAGGCTGATATTTTTTCAGTCATATATTTATATGTCTGAAAAATAACAACAAAAATCGCTAGTGCATTGACTAGAGAAAGTACTCTGTGTGTCCTGGAAGAAACAGGAAAAGGGAATCTATTTGTGGGAAGAAAAGAAACTCAGCTTTCTACAGGGTCTTGCTGAGGTTTTGCCTTTTGCTGTCTACTGTAATGCTAAGTGCAGGCCTCCAACACCTGGAATCTGAAGGTAACACATGTGACTCTGCCCCCCAAATTAATTCTAATTACTGAATAAAGATGCTAACAGCTAAAAATTGGGCAGAAAAGACATAGGTGGGGTCTAAGATTCCAGGGCTAGGGGTCAGGGGATGGCCCAAGAGGGGAAGGAGGACACGAGAAAAGAAAGAAGCCACCACAGGACAGGAGACTATGTCCCTGAGGGCTGCCCAATTAGAATTAAGAGCAGCCCAGATGGGACACAGTAAATAAATAGTAAGTGACACTTCGAGTTATGGATAGGAAAGTAGATTCTAACTGCATGGAACTGGAACATAGACAGCAGCCCACCTCTTGTACTGTTTAAGGGTTATGGTAAATATAAATGCTGTGAGTGTGTCCTTCATTCAGAAACGAAAGGGTCTGAGGCAGGGTAGTAAAGTCTATAGGACTATCACACTAACAGTGAAAAAAAGTTTTATTAGTAACTGAAAATTGAAGGATAACTGAAAAAGGTATTACTGTCAGCAGTGGAACTTGTTCTGCCTTGGCAACCTAGCTAAACTGAGGTTCAAAGGATATGTCCTATAGCCAGATATATACAGTTTCATACCCGTAAACTTTGGTCAGATACATGAAGAGAAGTCTGGTATAGGTTTGTAGTGAAGAGTAGAAGGTTGGTCCTGATATATTTATTATATACTACACATAAGAAACATTTCAAACTCTGGAGTTTTATGGATAGGGGTTCATCTCAGCTAATAGAAGGCTTACCATGCACAAGCCTCATGCAGGAGGACCAACAAAGGGCTTTGGAACTCATGGAACACAGCCCACCAGTCAGCACAACACCATAGCTGTGCTTTTGAGCTGCATGGCCCCAAGGACTGCAGGTCCTGAGGACTTCACACTGTTGTGGAGTTTTGTTCTGCATGTTGCCTCCTAATCCCTCTTAATCTAAGAGCTTGTAGGAAACTCTAAGGGGCTTCCAGCCCCTCAGTGGGTAGTATAACTGGCACTCACAATAATAATACTTGGTCTTTCTCAAGTATCACTGTTGGAGCAGATTAATGATTCAATTACCACCCTAGGAAAAAACTTAGAGATGTAGATTTTCAGCAATGACCACCACCCTTAGAAAGCATTCTGGAAATAAAATTGTTAATGAAGTTAGATAGAATGTTTATGTGAATAACTGTGACGTAGAAAATCTTAGGGAACAAGTTTTAGTTCAGAAAACACGTTCTTATTTGAGTTAGAAACGTTTTGAGATTAGGGAACAAAAACAAAGGCAACACTGAATGTGACTCTTTTTCTTGAACCTTCTTACACAAGCTTCTTACACCCATTTTTCATCTTCCTGATAGGATTTAATAAAAATGTGCATTCTTTGAATTTCAAATAGAAATGACTGATTGCTTTTACTCAAAAATACATTTTTGATACTTTTAAGATTCCTATAAGATTACTTTTTAAGATAAATAATTATTAGTCCTATCTCTGTAACCACAAATTGCTACCTGCAAGTTAGAGGACCTGGCTGAAAAAAATGACCTTTGCTTGCTCACACTTTGTTAATCTATAACGGGTTGCTTAGTTATGAGTTTATTAGGGTTCTTAGGAATAATTTGTTTTCTTTGCTTGTACTGCATAATGTTCTTTAGTAAAGGTATTGGGGAAGATACTGTTTTTTCATAGTTGTTCACTAATAGAAAAATAGAATGTAATCACATTGTAATTTTATACTACTTGAAAAAAATTTGCTGATATATAAGCTATTGGAGAAAAAAATAAAGTTGTTGGAGCTTATTGAAGCTTTCCTCTATCCACCAAACATGTGTACGCATATACATGTAAAATAGAGCCAGCATGTTGGAGTCAGCTTCATCCACCAAAAATGTGTTTATGTGTTTAAAATAGCTGGAGCTATGTATGTATGTGTTTGTATGAAGTTGGAGCCTGCTTGTTGAAGCTTTGCCCCATCTATCCAATATGTCTGTCTGTTTGTCTGTCTAGAAGTTTGTAAAATGGTTGGAGCCTGCTTATCTGATATTTGCTCCATCCATCTACTATGATTTTAGTATATATGTATGAATGTGCATGTGTAAAGTTGTTGGAACTAGTCTTGCATTATCCACAGTGAATGTTTGTGTGTGTGTGTGTGTGTGTGTGTGTGTGTGTGTGTTTAATTTTTCCCTTTTTTTCTCCTGTCAGTCACCAAAAGAATTTAAATAGTTCAGAGAGTTTCTAGGCAGTCACAGGTAATATCAGCCCCAGTGAATCAAGTTTATTCCTTCAGAGAAAAATCTGAGGAGCGATTGTTCTAGTTGCTTGAGGCCATCAGTTGCTATCTGAAATGACCCATGTCAGCTCTACTAATGCTAACCCCCACTGGCTACTATATTTAGAGACCTGAATCACCTACTCATCACTTCCCTCCTCCAATGACTTGTTGGTGTCAAAGCTAGCCTTTGACAAAGGCCCGGGTTTCCATTCCTGGAACCATATAGAATGGATTTGTTCTCTCACACTCTAATTCTGGCACTTGGGAAGTAGTAGAAGAGAAGAAGAAATTTAAGATCACCCTCTCAATGCTATAATAAGTTTGAGTCCAGCCTCAAAAACGCATTAAATTATTAAACATTTGTTGTTATCTCACGCAATTTCTACAAATATGAAAACTCAGAGTGAATAAGTTCAGTAGTATGGCCAATGGGTGTCCTGATGATATCTTTTTGTCATAATGAATATGTAACTGGAATTGAGAAATCCACTTACTAGATACATACAAGCATGTATGTAATGAATAGAAATGCACATAATAAAAGCTGCCAACCGTTCAAACAGTACTCATCTCATCAGGCGTTTGTAGAATTGTCTTCATGTGTTTAAATGAACAAGACTTCCTCCTGCACTGCATAGTTCCATCATGGATGATGTGGCTTTGTTTAGACTGCACTGAATTTGAGCAATGAATTAACCTTTATCACAGTAATTTCTAATTTGTGGACTTGTGACTATTCTATCATAGTGTAAACTATCTGCTTAAATGCCAGGGATTGAACTTTATCAAATGTTGATGTTCACACATGTGTATGTGTTTGTACATTTGAATAGGTATTTACACTAAGCAGAATAAGACCTAATTACTGAATGTCATTATGCTGGCCTGAATTTTAAGATCATACTTTGTGAAAATTTGCTGAATGTGGCTAATAATCTCATAGTATACCAGTCAAGACAGGAAAAATTAAAGCTAAGAAGAAAAATTACAAGTAAATGTTTTAAAACTTTGTCTGAGTTGATTTATTTTAAGAAACAATATTTTTTTATACAGCATGCTACTAATTCAAGAGGTAGAAAAGGGGAAAGTAGAAAGTTCCTAAAAGGGCATATTTGACCAAGATCTAAGTATTGAGACATGTCTGTGTGGAGTGACCCATGGAAAACAGTATAATTTCTGTGTTTTCCTCCTTTCTAGGTTTCCTGTCTTTTTAAAAATTAATTTATTATTTTATATATTTATATCTGAAATGCATTCCCCTCCTGGTCCCCTCTCACAGAGTTCTCCCCATTGCCCATCTTCTGCCCCTCTGAGAGGGTGGTCTACTCCCTGGGTATCTCCTTACCCTGGGGCATCAAGTTTCTACAGGATTGGGTACATACTTTTCTACTGAAACCAGACAAGGCATCCCTTTACTACATATGTGCCAGCGTCCTCAGAACAGCTCATGTACATCCTTTGATTACTGACTTAGTCTCTGGGAGCTCGCAGGGCTCCGGTTTGGTTGATACTGTTGGTCATCCTGTGGGGTTACAATGCCCTTTTAGGTCCTTCAATCTTTCTCCTAACGTCCCTGACCTCAGTCCAATGGTTGGTTGTAAGTATCTGCACCTGTCTCAGTTAGGTGCTGGTAGAACCTCTCAGGACAGCCATGCTAGGCTTCTGTCTGCAAGTACATCATAGCATCAGAAATAGTGTCTGGGATTGGTGCCTGCCCATGAGATGGATCCCAAGTTGGGCTGGGCAATGGTCTTCCATTCCTTCAGGCTTTGCTCCAATTTTGTCCTTGTATTTATTTTAGACAGAAGAAATTTTTGGTTAAAAGTTTTGTAGGTAGGTCAGTGTTCCCATCTCTCCAGTGGGAGTCCTGTTTGAATACTGGAGATGGTCTCTTCAAATCCCATATCTGTACTGATGGGCATTTTAGCTAAGGCTACACACAATGAGTCCAGAGAGCCTCCCCCATCCTAGCTCTCTTTGATATCCTAGAGATTCCCTCACCAAGAGGCACATAAATAAATGCTCAGTATCCTCAGTCATGAGGGAAATGCAAATCAAAACAACCCTGAGATTCCACCCAACACCAACCAGAAAGGCTAAGATCAAAACCTCAAGCAACAGCACAGGCTGACAAGGATATAATGAAAGGGGAGCATGCCTCCATTGTTGGTGGGATTGCAAACTTGTCCAACCACTCTGGAAAACAACCTGGCAGTTCCTCAGAAAATTGGATATAGTTCTACTTGAAGACTCAGTTATACTCCTCCTGGGCATATATATACCTAAAGATGTTTCACCACCTCACAAGGACACATGCTTGATATGTTCATAACAACCTTACTTGTAATAGCCAGAAACTGGAAGTAACCCAGAAAACTGAAAAACGGATGTAGAATATGTAGTTCATCCAAGAGGTACACTAGGTTCCAGCAGCATATGTAGCAGATAATGGCCTTGTCAAACATCAATGGGAGGAGCAGTCCTTGGTCCTATGAAGGATTGATACATGCCCCAGTGTAGGGGAATCAAAGACGGGGAGGTAATCAAGGGTGGGTGAGTGGAGGAACACCCTCATAGAAGCAGGGGAAGGGAGGATGGGATAAGGGGTTTCCAGGAGGGGAGAAACTGGGAAAGGGGATAACATTTAAAATGTAAATAAAGAAAATATCCAAAAAAAAAGAAAAAAGAAAATGTGGTTCATTTACACAATGGAATACTATTCAGTTATTAAAAACAAGGACCTCATGAAGTTTGCAGGCAAAATGGATGGAACTAGAAAATATCATCCTGAATGAGGTAGCCTAGACCCAGAAGGATATGTATGTTATATACTCATTGCTAAATGGATATTAGCAAAAAGTACAGAATACCTATGATACACCCCATAGATTCCTCCCTAAAAAAACAAGAGGGAAGATCTAGATGAGGATTCTTAGATCCCACTTAGAAAAGGAAATGAAATACTTTTGGAAGACCAAGAGAGTAGAGGGACCTGGGTAAGAGATGGGTGAGTGAGGGGAAATAGGTGGGGAGGGTCAGATATGGGGAAAAACAGGAGAGAAGCTCAGAAGACCAGGAAAATTCATCGAGGTTTTGTGTCTTTAAGGTCCACAAAATACCATTTTACACCCACTCCTCATTAACTTTCTTTGTACCATAATTGTAATCTGCAGTACATTGTTATTTGAAGTCTCACTAATACAATTCTATGGTTGTGTAGCTAAGCATTCTTGTGGGACTCTTAACAGTGTGAGTCGGTGCTGTCTCTGACTCCTTTGCCTGTATTAGGGACTCTTCTCCCCCAAACTGAGTTTTCTTGTCCAGCTGTGATATTTGAATACATACCTGGTCTTGTATCTTGTTATGCCATATTTGGTTGATGTCCCTGGAAAGACTGTTCTTCTTTTAAGGGGAGGTGAGGAGGAGAGACTGAGGATAGGGAAGGAAGGAGAAACTGCAGTTGGGATATAATATATGAGAGAAGAATAAAGAAAAGAAAAAGAAAACCAGAGTAAACAGAAAAGCAAAGAAAGGGATTAAAGATTCTTTGGTAACCTTATTGTGTAAGAACAATGTATTTAATTTTTCTTTGTGGGACCTGACCTTTCATGAACTTTCTTTTGTTCTTGCTTGCCTAAGTCCCTTGCACCTCTAGAGTATTTCTTTCTGGACCTTTAAAGTGATGGCAGGGCAATAATCCAACAGCCACAGCAGAAAATAGCTCAGCACACACGAAGTTTTCCAAATGACTTTGTCAGGCGATGTTGTGAAAAGTTTAGCTGGAATCTCTTGGAATGGGAAAGCAATGATGGGAGGATCATTTAAAAGGAAATCATTATGTCCTGGATACATTTTATTGTATTGAGGTAGACTTAGACTCATTTAGCTCATCTTCATTATAAGTGAGGATGACAAGGAAATAATGCAAATTCAATAATAATGCCTCAACAGATGATTTATTACCTGTATTTACATAGCATCTTGTATGATATACAGTACATGGTTTTGTGCTGGTTTGAATAAAAATGGTCCCTAGAAGTTTATAGGGAATGGCACTATTGGGAGCTTTGCACTTGTTGGAGGAACTGCGTCACTGGGTGTGGACTTTGGAGTTTCAGAAGCCCAAGACAGGCCCAGTGGCACTCTCATCTTGCAACCTTTGGATCAGATGTAGAACTCTCAGTTATCTCTTCAGCACCATGTCTGCCTATATGCTGTCATGCTTCCCACCATAAGGATAATGGACTGAAGTTGTACTGTAAGCCAGCCTCAGTGAAATGCTTTCCTTTGTGAGCATTGCTTTGGTAATGGTTTCCCTTCACAGCACTAAAAAACATGACAGGTATTATGATATATATATATATGTGTGTGTGTGTGTGTATGTGTGTGTGTATGTATATATATATATATATATATATATATAT
>JADRCC010318903.1:0-13627 GCA_019843855.1 Hylomyscus alleni | reverse complement strand
TCTATCTATCTATCTATCTATCTATCTATCTATCTATCTATCTATCTCATTTGTCAGTCTATATCTACCTATCTACATGTCACACACACACACACACACACACAAATAATAAAAGAAAAAGACATTGTCAAATTCAGAGTTTGGGAAATGGGTACGAGGGAGAAAAGCTACAAGGGGACAAGAGTAAGTAAAGGAAGAAGGAAAATGATTTAAATCTATTTCAGTTAAAAACACTAAATAATAATTATTGTTGAAAAATGAGTTATGTGATATTTGTCTGAGAATTCTCTACCAGTCAATTACATTTTTATGTAGATGTGAGTGATTATATATGTACTTATACATATGTGTGTATATATATATATATATATATAATATTCAAGAAGAGTAAATTGCTCAATTTTCTGATGAAGAGTTTCAGAAAAATATTACCATCAGAAAATCCAAAATCACAAGACTTACTTTTTGTAAACAAAGGCAGAAGTATCCTTTTAATGTGTGTTAAACTTTAGGTAAGGCTATCATTTTTAAAACAAATAGTTACAATATAGAAAGTTATTCAGAGGGGTGCTTCTCACTACTGATTTTATGAGATATGAGATTGCTTGACACATCACTATCAACACTACCATGTGTTCTGCAACACATATATTTTATATTTTTATTTGATTTATGCTATAAATCTGGATTTATATTAAAGTAATTTTTCATACATGATTTTCTTTTTTTATTATTAGATGTTTTCTTATTTACAATATCTCCTTCCCCAAGTTCTCCTCCAAAAAAAAAGAAAAAGAAAAGAAAAGAAGAAAAAAATAAAATAAAATAAAATAAACAAAAACTAAAACAATACCTTGTTCCCTCCTCCCTTCCCATGCTCACCATCTCACTCCCTCTTGCTTACTGGCCCTGGCATTCCCCTACACTGGGGCATAGAACCTTCACAGAGCCAAGGTCCTCTCCTCCCATTGATGACAGGATTGGCCATCCTCTGCTATACGCATGCTGTTGGAGCCATAAGTCCTCCAATGTGTACTCTTTGGTTGGAGTTTTAGTCCCTGGGAGCTCTGAGGGTACTAGTTAGTTCATATTGTTGTTTGTCCTAAGGGGCTGCAAACCCTTCAGTTCCTTGGGTCCTTTCTCCAGCTCCTTCATTGGGGACCCTGTACTCAGTCGAATGGATGGCTGTGAGCCTCTACTTCTGTATTAGTCAGGCACTGTCAGAGCCTCTCAGGAGATAGTTATCTCAGGCTCCTGTCATCCAGCACTTGTTGGCATCCATAATAGTGTCTAGATTTGATGATTGAATATGGGAAGGATTCCCAGGTGGAGCAGTCTCTGAATTGTCATTCCTTTGATCTCTGCTCCATAGATAGCCTCTACAACTCCTTCCATGGGTATTTTCTTCCCCCTTTTAAGAAGGAACTAAGTATCCTCACTTTGGTCTTCCTTCTTCTTGAGTTTCTTACGGTTTGTGGTTTGTAGTTTGTGTATTCTGATCTTCTAGACTAATATCCACTTATCAGAGAATGCATACTATGTGTGTTCTTTTGTGATTGGGTTACCTCACTAAGGATGATATTCTCCAGGTCCATCCATTTCCCCCAAGAATTTCATAATTTCATTGTTTTTAATAGCTGAGTAGTAATCCATGAACCCACAAACCTATGATCACTTGATCTTTGACAAAGGAGCTAAAACCATCCAGTGGAAAAAATACAGCATTTTCAACAAATGGTGATGGCTCAACTGGCGGTTAGCATGTAGAAGAAGGTTAATTGATTCATTCTTATCTCCTTGTATAAAGCTCAAGTCCAAGTGGATCAAGGACCTCCACATAAAACCAGATACACTCAAACTAATAAAAAGGAAAGTGGGGAAGAACCTGGAGCACATAGGCACAGGGGAAAATTTCCTGAACAGATCACCAATAGCTTATGCTCTAAGATCAAGAATTGACAAATGGGACCTCATAAAATTGCAAAGGTTCTGTAAGGCAAAAGACACTGTCAATAGGACAAAACGGCAACCAACAAATTGGGAAAATATCTTTACCAATCCTGTGTCTGATAGAGGGCTAATATCCAATATATACAAAGAACTCAAGAAGTTAGATTCCAGAGAAACAAATAACCCTATTAAAAATGGGGTACAGAGCTAAACAAAGAATTATCAACTGATGGATACCAAATGACTGTGAAGCACCTAAAGAAATGTTCAACATCCTTAGTTATCAGGGAAATGCAAATCAAAACAACCCTGAGATTCTACCTCACACCAGTCAGAATGGCTAGAATTAAAAAACGCAGGTGACAGCAGATGCTGGAGAGATTGTGGAGAAAGAGGAACACTCCTTCATTGCTGGTGGAATTGCAAGCTGGTACAACCACTCTGGAAATCAGTTTGGCAGTTCCTCCAGAAATTGGACATAGTGCTACCAGAGGACCCAACTATATCACTCCTGGGCATATACCCAGAAGATGCTCCAACATGTAATAAGGACACATGCTCTACTATGTTCATAGCAGCCTTATTTATAATAGCCAGAAACTGGAAACAACTCAGATGTCCCTCAACAGAGGAATGGATACAGAAAATGACATGTGGTTCATACATGGTTTCCAAACATTTCATACTCAGTTTTGTCATGTATACTTTCCAATGAAAGGCTAACATTGTTGTTTTACAGTACAGTTTCTGTTGTATCTTTCACTGCAATTAATGTGAAGTATAATTTTTAACCAATATCTTCTTGAAATATTTCCCTTATTATCTTACACAGTGTTACCAGATAGCCATTGGGCTGCTAAATTGTATTCGAAAGAAATCTTTCTAGAAATTATTAATCAAGTTAATTTAAAAAAGAATGAAATAAGAAGACTATTTAACATCCATTTACCTGTAAGCATACTTAGCTTAATTTGCTCATGAATAGTGTTGCTATGGATCTAGATAAATAGGGTTTTAATGTTGGAGTTAGGATTATGGTTACAGTTAGGGTTATGGGTTAGGGTTATGGTTAGGGTTAGTATTAGGGCTCGGTTTAACTCAGACTCTCACAGGGCTTCTAATGGAGGGCTAATAACTATCAACCTCTCATAGACTTCTAGTTATGGTACTAAGACACGTCTTCAGTACTCATCAGCTTGGTATTCATAAGACTGAGACTCTAAATGTAGTTAGAAGGGAGCATGCCTAGAGATGGTACATGGGTTCACTCCTGCCTTGTTACCTTCACCCCAGGCATTAAGGGAATGTACAAACCACATAAGAAACTACTTTAATGCTTGCAAAGTGGCAATAGAAACACATAACCAGCAGAGCTCAACACATAATGATGCTTTATTGAGGTAGATTTTATTGTGGGAATATAGTGATGGAATGAACATGTAGAAAAGATGTGTGTTTACAAATACTTATAAAATGATAATAAGATGTTTATAAGCCAGGCAGTGGTGGTACACACCTTTAATCCCAGCACTTGGGAGGCAGAGGCAGATGGATTTCTGAGTTCTAGGTCAGCTTGGTCTACAGAGTGAGTACCAGGACAGCTAGGGCTATACAGAGAAACTCTGTCTCAGGGAAAAAAAAAAGATGTTTATAAAACAAGTCAAAATAATATAATGTAGCTGTTTTATTTCTTATAATACACAGTGATAAAATACATTGCATTTTACTACATATCCTTGGACTTGATTTTTACTTTATCATCTAGAAATTACTTTGCTATCAGTAGAAATACAAACATTGGGTATATATTCTTATGAAGGGAGCAGTATGCTAAAGAAGATATAGCTCCTATTGAATGGATTCCTAAATAAAATACTTATTTCACTATGATGTTATGCATTTCAATTCTATAATCATCTCATCCTCTATTATAAAAGGATATAATCCCCTTTATAGTAATATAGTAACAATAAACCAGTAGCCAACATCAAACTAAATGAAGAGAAACTTGAAGCAATCCCACAAAAATCAGGGACTAGACAAGGCTGCCCACTCTCCCCTATCTATTCAATATTGTACTTGAAGTCCTAGACAGAGCAATTAGTCAACAAAAGGATATCAAAGGGATATAAATTAGAAAGGAAAAAGTCTAATTATGACTATTTGCTGATGATATGATAGTATACTTAAATGACCCAAAAGTATCACCAGAGAGCTCCTAAACCTGATAAACAACTTCAGCAAAGTAGCTGGATATAAAATTAAATCAGTGGCCTTCCTCTACATAAAGGATAAACAGGGTGAGAAAGAAATTAGGAAAATAACACCCTTCACAATAGTCACAATTAACATAAAATACCTTGGTGTGACTCTAACTAAGTAAGTAAGTGAAAGATCTGTATGACAAGAACTTCAAGTCTCTGAAGAAAGAAATAGAAGAAGATCTCAGAAGATGGAAAGATATCCCATGTTCATGGATTGACAGTGAAAGTGGCCATCTTGCTGAAAGCAATCTACAGATTTAATGCAATCCCCATCAAAATTCCAATTCAATTCTTCATAAAGTTAGAAAGAACAATTTGCAAATTCATCTGGAATAACATAAATACCTAGGATATCAAAGACTATTCTCAACAATAAAAGAACTTCTGGTGGAATCACCATCCCTGACCTCAAGTTGAAAAATCAAAGTGTGATACTTCCATCCTTCTTAGAAGGGGGAACAAAATACCTATGGAAGGAATTGCTGGCTGACGGGAGCCTGATATAGCTGTCTCCTGAGAGGCTCTGACCGTACCCGACTAATACAGAAGTAGAGGCTCACAGTCATCCATTGGACTGAGCACAGGGTCCCCGATGAAGAAGCTAGAGAAAGGACCCAAGGAGCTGATGGGGTTTACAGACCCTTAGGAGGAACAACAATATGAAGTAACCAGTACCCTCAAAGCTCCCAGGGACTAAACTATCAACCAAAGAGTACACATGGTAGGTCTCATGGCTCCAGCTGCATACGTAGCTGGGGATGGCCTAGTCAGTCATCAATGGGAGAAGAGGCCCTTGGTCTTGTGAAGGTTCTATGTCCGAGTTTAGGAGAATGCCAGGGCCAGGAAGCAGGAGAGGGTGAGTTAGTGAGTGGGGAGAAGGGAACAGGGTTTTTTTTTTTTTTTCAGAGGGGAAATCAGGAAAGGGGATATCATTCAAAATGCAAATAAAAAATATCTAATAAAAAATCAAAATACAGAATGGGGAGGGGCAGGGAATTGCATGGTATTGGTACAGTGACAGGCAGGTGGATCAATGGAATAGAACTGAAGACCCGGAAATGAACCCATGCATCTATGGTACTTGATCTTTGACAAAGGAGCGAAAACCATCCAGTGGAAAAAGGCAGCATTTTTGACAAATGGTGCTGGGTCAACTGGCAGTCAGCATGTAGAAGAATGCAAATCGATCCATTCTTATCTCCTTGTATAAAGCTCAAGTCCAAGTGGATCAAGGACCTCCACATAAAACCAGATAACACTGAATCTAATTGAAGAAAAGTAGGGAAAAGCTTCGAACACATAGGCACAGGAGTAAAATTCCTGAACAGAACACATGCACACTTAATACATTCATTTGAGGCATTCAACAATATATGTTCACATGGTTATTTTTGCATATCATAATCCTTCTTTGAAGCAAAATGTGTTCAATCATTTCTACTTTATGTATCTCAAAGACACTGATGTCAATCGTCAACATTTTATCATAAATGAAATAAAAAAAAAGCACACTAAATTGAAAGTCACGAGGAACCATTCCCTTAAGCATGTAACTAATAGGGACATAAACACTTGCACACTGGACAGCTAGAGTCAGTTTTCTGGACTGTACTTCTGATGTGTGGATTTTCATAGACCAGGTCCATACAAATAGACATAGAAACATTTCCTCTCAAATATCAATAAAAATAATTTCTTGCTAATATTAAATGACAAGAAGCAACTAAAAACATTCTTTCACAATGTAAGTATGCATCACAGGATTTTTTTATTTATTTACTGGAAATAAGTTTGTCTTCTTTTTCGATTTCTGTGTTGTTTTAGAACACAGAAACTCGATACAAATATTGAGTCTGACAAATATCCACCAGAGAATTCTTTGTTCATTAGAGTAAAGGTATTTGGAATAATTTAAGCCTTAAAAGATGCCTAAAAGATGTCAGGTTAACAATATAAGTAATCACAAAATTAAGGAGGATTAAAAAGAATCTAGCTATTACCATTTATTACAAAGCCTGCCAGAGAGTCACAGAGAAACAAATTTGCCTGGTACCTTTGGGAAACAAACACTGAAATTTAATAGGTATTTTTCAAAACCTATATTGTTTGTTCATTCTTTTTTAAAAATAAATGAAGAATTACTATAAAGACACATTCTGCCTATGAAAATGTACAAAATCAGAAATGTTCAAATTAATACTAATGAGATAAACTATATGCCTATTTCACTTCACAATAGCTGCACATATTTTAAATGGCTCAATTAAAGTTTATTCAGACTAGATAATTGATCCAATGTGGTGAATGATGTCAGCATTAGATATTAAATGAAAATTTTTTCTGGGAATTTTTTCTTGCAGAACGATAGATATTCAAGTACTTGCAGAACTTATTTATATTCAAGTATATAAATAAGTAAAAATATACTTTACCTTTCTCTTTATAAATTTTTTTCTGAATTATGAAGTCTGATACATCTATATATTGATACTCATTTCTTTCCACTGTTGCTATTTAAGAATTTTTCATTCACTTCTCATTTCTCTGCAAATTTATTTAACTTTGTACACATTGATATTTTTATGAATTTTCAAACCCAGTTTCAATTTTGCTAATATATATATATCAATTTTTGCAACTATAGAAATGAATATATGGGTCCACTAGCACATGCATATCTACAGAAAAACAACAATATTTATTACTAAAACATTTCACTTCCATACATGCCACTGAAGTTTCTTCAAAAGCTGTAGTTAGATTGATACTAAAAATTACATTTCCTATAAAATTTGAGTTTTCTATATTTTAAATATATATTGATACGATTTATAATAGTAAGTGTGATTATTATATCCATAAAACCTCAATATAATTTTTACACTAAAAAGAATATGAAGCATGGCTAAAGAAATAATTTTAAAGACTGGTGTGTTTTTAGTAATTATTACCTAATCTTACTCTAGAAGCAAATATCAGAAAGGACACATCTGTACATGTAGCTGTGACTTATTTGATATAAAGTGTAGAAGTTTCTTAAACCTACAATAAGACATAAGCAGAAAGATTTGGCCTCTGTTTGTCCTACTTATGGAGTCAGTAGTTGTCTTAGCCGTCAAAAACGGAATACCACTCGACTTCCTGGAAAGGGGTCCTACTAGTTTTCCTTCATCCTTGTTCATTTTGATTCACTCGGGGCTGCTGATGAGTATTTCTCTGGGATTTGCCCCCACTGTTACTGTTACTGCCCAGAGCAGCCACTGTCAATCGCCAAGCTCTGTGTCCTGGAAACGCATCCTGTGAGTGAGGTCACTCTCCACTCTCTTGCTTCTCTTTCTGCGCATCACCTCTCTTAGCTTGTTGTGCAGGTGGTAAAGCACAGACTGAATGAAGCTCCTTTGCCAACCTCTTTACCTTGGCAACTACAAAAAAGGAACCAGCAACATTTGTTGCACTGCTTCCTCTTTAAAAAAAAAAAATGAAGAAAAGTAAGAAACAGTTTAAGCTAGCTCCTGAAAGAGAACTGCAAGGGTCGAAAGGACTTGCACGTACACACACAAGAATGTGTTAAATTTTACCCCGATAACAATGGTTTTCAAAGCATTGTTAAACCTGCACTAAAAATCACTCAGGAGATATTTGCATGCTTAATAATTACTAACTTAACCGCACTAAGAAAGACAATACAATTTTCTTTCAGAAGGTTCAAATTTCCAAAGAAAACTCTGAGGAAGATTTGTCATCCTTTCTAAGAAATCTGAATACACGTGATAGCTACTGTAAAACAATAGCACTTTTTATCTGCTGCTCGGAGCATCAGAGATCAAGCATGCAAAAGGTTCTGTTAACTAGCATAATATAAAATAAAAAAGAACAAGCTAAAAATAAAAATAGATATTTTAGACCATTTTTCGTATAGTAGAATAAAAGCATACATTGCAAATCAACTTAGTAGGGTCATGATAACACCATCTTTATTGTTGTCGTTGACAGTAAATGTAGTCTATATTAATTTTATTACCTATGTATTCACTGAGCTTTTATGGCCTCGGAAAACTTAATTTTGATAGAATCATAAAGGTCTGTTGCACTGTGTATGTATTTATGAATATAGCCGACTCTTAGACACTTGTAGCTCATTACTCTTGACTGGGAGGGCTTAGGACTATTGACGTTGTCAATTTTTATCTCATTATTCATTGCTGCTTACTGAGAGTGCTAGTAGTATATTGCTATGGTGTTGCTGTGTGCTGTAATGTAAATTCTGACATTGCTAGCTTCAGCTACTAATCTACCTCTTTCAGTTCATGTCAAGATGATAGATCATAATGCTACACTACTGTCACCTCAGCTTTAAATAGATCTATATTTTCACAACTTTACAATTAATCGTTTTGTTTAGAATCTAGGTATTTTTTTTAAATAGGTGGAACTGATCCATATTGATGTATTCAAAGCAATTGCTTGTGTAAAAATATCTCCTCCAAAAATTAAACATAAAAATAATAGTTCTAAATGAAAAATAAGTTACTAGAGAAATAACTTTAAATTTTTAACAATTAAAGGTTTATGTGTCCTTAAAATGAATTAAACTCATTCAAAAGGTAATTTTACAGTGTGGCACTATTTGAAGTCTAGATATTTTAGAGCTACCAGTTCTGAGTAATTGGACACGTCCAATTACCTCTGCCTACAATTAAACTCCTTGACAGTTTTCTTCTGTTTATTTTGTTTTTAACATCTCTTCTTACCTCCAACATAATGCATTTGCGCATATAAATTTCTTTATGTCTGCTACACATTTTACAAGGACTTTTCAGATTTTTTTTCACATTCAAGTTTAAGTTTGGCTACAAAATTGGATTTTTACTTAAACTGATTATATTATTTGCATTCTTTTTTTTTCTTCAGTTTAGAAAACAACCAATCCAATCCTGTGCCAGAAATGATTTAATGAAGGTGATGTAATATTCTCTCTCTTTTTCTTGTGTTACAATTCACATTTCATCCTTTTTAACCTATGTGAATGCCCATCAATGTCCTTTTAATTCCTATTAATTCAAACATTTTAATCATTTCTTATATTTTCCCAAACATTCTCAACAGACACTGAATTTTAGTCTTAACACCGATTATGAATACATAGGATACCATTTCCATAGAAATAGAGGACCTTAAAGAAAGAATTGCAATCATAAACTGGGCTTCAGAACTACTTGAAAGTAACAAAATTGAAAGCAGTTGCTAACATATGTTGTCATTCACATGACTTTGTATGTAAGGAAAGTCAACTGACATACATGTAAAGGAGGCACATATTTCATAGCTGAATTTATCAGGACAATAGGAAGATAATTTCTATGCCATCCAGCAAGGAAACATGAATTAATATTTGGATTTATGAAAGAAAATTATCAAGATGAACAAACTACTAGTACAGAACAATTTCTATATTTGGATATATATGTATATAAATATGCATATATATTTATTTTTATTTCCTTTTTATATAAGAGAGAAATTTTAAGGTAGAACTCAGAATTTAGTAGTTAAATATTTCTGCTATTTTAGTTTGCGATTCCTACCAGGTACTGACACTATTACTGACAGCATGTTGTACTTACAGACAGAAGCCTGGGATGGCCGTCCTCTGAGAGACTCTGGCAGCAGCTGACTGAGACAGATGCAGATACTTATAGCCAACTATTGGAGGTTGGGGACCCCTATGGAAAAGTTAAGGGAAGGATTGAAGGAGGTGAAGGGTATTGCAACCCAATAGGAAGACTAACAGTGTCAACTAATCTGGACCTCTGGAAGCTCCCAGAGTCTAAGACACCAACCAAAGAGCATACATGGGCTGGTCTGTGGACCCTGTCACACATGTACCCGAGGACTGCCTGGTCTAGCCTGAGTGGGAGAGGATATGCCTAACCCTGTAGATCCCCAGGGAAGGAGGATGCTGGCAGAGAGTGAGTTGGATGGGAGAGAACCCTCTCAGAAGCAAAGGCAAGAGGGAATGGTGTGAAGAACTCAGAGAAGGGGGGACAGGGAAAGGGGGCAGCATTTGGAATGTAAATAACAATATAATTTAATAACAATATCAAAGTCTAAGGAAAGATATCTCTGCTATTCTCTTCTCGTAAATGTGAACGATAAACTCTTCACTCTTTATGTTTTAAGAGGATATCATTGTACAATCTCATTGACCTGGAACTTACTATACAGAATGTTTGGCCTTGAACTTGAAGTGATCCTCCTGCCTCTGCCTCTGATGTATAGTAATCACAAGCCTGAAGCACCGTACCTTAACATTTTTTCCTCTGTCCCTGTTCCTGTCCCTGTCTCTGCCTCCTTCTTTTTGATTTTGGGCAATATGGCCTCACATAGTAGTTGTAGCTGTACCTAAGATTTTTGGCAATCACTGTGACTCAGCCTACTGAATACTGGAGTTTCAGCCCACATTCTGCCATGCCAGGCTCCCTTGTGGGTTTTCAAGACATTAACTCTATTATCTGATTCTTAATGTCTTGTGTTCACAGGCCAACTCTCCCTTTCTAATGTCTTTTAATTTTTGATCATCAACTATCACTGTACTGTTCCCAAACTGCCAATATCAAAGCTCAAAAATGACAAAAGTTTTTGTTATAATAGCTCCTAACTTTTTTCAGACAATTTTCTTACTAGAAGGACAAAGTCCACACATTCTAACACCTTAATCCTTCCTTTAGCCCCTCCCCACTTTCTCAAACCCCGCAGGAGAATCTCTTTCTTTTTAACATAAAGACAACCTGAAATGCTATGAAATTACTTTGATGATAATTGAAGTACATTTATAAATTATAAAGAAATACAGTTTACCTATTTATTACTAAATTTTCTTATTGAAGGTCACAGTTTTGCTGGAGTGGTTTCCTATAATCCAAACAATCTTTTTGTGGATAGCATTAAACCAATCTCAACTAGTTATATCTTTACTAGGAAAATCCTAAGCAGAGCTCTGCCCATTTAATATATCCTTCTAATCTTCCATGGCTATCATTTTCTTTGTATTGAATATGATAGGATCTTGCCACCTTTGCTCTGCCACCTGCTTTGTATATGAGGTCATTATCTTCTGTCTTCTTTTCATGATCTAGAAAAAAACATAATCAAGCAATATATAGAAACTACAGTTGCTCCTAGCTTTATTGTGAGAATGTGAGAAGTTACATGTTGACCTAAAGTCCACTTGTTGATTAGGCTAAGCACATTTGACAAAAGTTGTTAAGACTGAGCTATAGAAAATAGCATAACTTTATTTGAGCTGCCACTTCATGTCACAAGGAGCTTAACATTCAAATAGATGACTTTGTTTCATTGATTCAAATGTAACATGTTATACTCACCAATGTAGCTACTTTGTGGCTTTCTCCTTGTAGATTTTAAGACAAAATTACCAGAAAAATATTTCTGTTGAAATAGTTCATAGCATATGAAAATAAATTTATATACAGAATTTCTAATAAATTATTTTTTAAAGTTAATGATGGGGAGAGATTTGAATGCTAATTTAAATTAAAAATATATTTTTAAAAGTGTTCTGAACTAGGTGATAAATACTCCACTCTAACCCTGTTAAGGAAGTTGTAACACTTTGGAAATACTCAAAATGTTAATCCATATACCAAGTAGCATGGTATTAATAAAGGTTCCCTAATCACTTCTGGTCACTAGTTCTAGAAAGATCCTACTAATAGCATATTGATTGTGAAGATACTGGAAAAACCAACTTGTGAAGAATGTTGATACTTTTGTTTTTCAGACTACTATAAAATATTTCTATGATTTTGTTCTATGAATTTATGTAGAGAAAATTTCCTCACTGGTTATATTTCTGACAAGGGTCATAAAATCTTTTCATGTACCCAATATTAAAACTACATAAATGCCAGGCAGTGGTGGCACACGCCTTTAATCCCAGCACTTGGGAGGCAGAGGCAGGCAGATTTCTGAGTTCGAGGCCAGCCTGGTCTACAGCATGAGTTCCAGGACAGCCAGGGCTACACAGAGACACCCTGTCTCAAAAATACCAAAAAAAAAATAAATAAATAAAATAAAATAAAATAAAATAAAATAAAACTATATAAATATGATGCACAATTGGAGCGTTATACTAATGTCATATTCTACCAAGTCAATCAATAGTTAGGGATCAGGAGGTTGACATTATCAAGGATCCAGTATTAGCCAGGAATTTATCATGACCATTTGTCCATCTAAAAGTATAAGGTTCTTTAGATAAGAATTTAAGTGAAGAATTAAAACAAAAGATAACTCAAAGAAAAAATCTGGCAGTCAGATAGAGAGCTGCCTCCGAGGGTCAGAGGACATATTGCTTACTTGGATGATCTGGGTCCGGACCTCAGCACTCTCTCAGACAACTGTAACTCCAGCTCTAGGGACCATCATGCCTCTGGCCTTCATGACCACAGGCACTGATGTGTACAGATTCACACACTGACAGTTAAATAAAATAAATCTTTTTAAAAACCTAAATCTGACTCCCATATTAACATAGTCGTGGAAGAAAGATATGTGTGTAGATCCCTGAATACACTACCACTTGTAAAGACAGGTCGAGTGACTAGTTCTTTCTCTAGTTGTAGTCACAGTAGCAGGTAATGATCGCACTCAGAGACAGATATACTAGAGTCTGCTTCAACACAAATAATTGTGTATACTTCGTTTGAATTCAACACATTTGATAAGGAATTTCTGTGACTTACCTTTTGGAGAATCTAGCCAACAAGAGACATCATCAAATGGGTGAAAATATTAAGTACAAAATAGTTAATAAAAGTATCCCTGTAAAAACTCGCCAGCATATTCTTGAGTTGCTCTTTTCCACTTGAAGACTCACGCACAATTTTGTTTATTTATTTTTCTTTTTTCTAGTCTGTCCTTGGGTTAAACAGAATCCTCTACATGGATACAGTCTGAGTTGATCATCTTTGCTCATCACGTGGGTGAGCGAAGTACTCTCATGGCAAGGCAGAGGTTTTAGCATAGAAGAAATTCAGCAAAAGGTTTCACAAGCAAGTGTAATGAGGCTTGCACTGCAAAGACATACGTTTATCTTTTATTTAGAATGACAAAGTCTTAAACATATCCTTCAGTACTGTCTTTTCTTTCCCAGCAGATACACTGTATATCAGTAATCTGGACACCAAGTTATTTAAAGCTATTATTTAGTACCATAATAAGTAGTAATTTAAATACAAGGTAAAATCACCACATTGTCTTGTTTACTACTGATGTTAATTTTAAGCTGACGTTCAGTGCTCCCCCCAAAAGGCAGCCTATGATTTGTTATCATTAAACTGTCAACTCTCCCTTGAGATAGAAATAGATTCACACTGCACTTTTTTTTTTTT
>JADRCC010318900.1:0-11440 GCA_019843855.1 Hylomyscus alleni | reverse complement strand
TTTTTTTTTTTTTGCTTTTCGAGACGAGGTTTCTCTGTGTAGCCCTGGCTGTCTTGGAACTCACTCTGTAGACCAGGCTGGCCTCGAACTCAGAAATCCGCCTGCCTCTGCCTCCCAAGCACTGGGATTAAAGGCATGCGCCACCCCTGCCCGGCTGGTGACTGATTTTTAAAGTGCCGGGGACTGAACTCAGAACCTCACACACATTAGACAAGCACTCTGCTCCTGCTTTATACCCAGACACAGAGGACACTCGTTTGATTTGGTTTTCTGTGTGTATAATGGGCAGGGCACGCATGTGCCATGGCATAGCGTGGAGATGAGAGGACAGCTTGTGGGAGTCAGTTCTCACCTTCCATCACCTGGGACACAGGATCAAACCCGGGTCTCCAGGCTTGCCTATAGTGCTTTACCTACTAAGCCATTTCACCAGCCCCAGGAGCACTTAAATGTGGAAACGGGAAGGAATGGTTGCTCGTGGATTTTTCTAGGTCTGAATATGGTGTGGTTTTTAAAAATGTTTTGTTTTGTGTGTGTGGGTGTTTTGCCTGCGTGTAGATCTGTACACAAGTGTACAGCACTCATGGAGACTACAGGAGGGTGCCAGCTCCCCTGGGACTGGAAACAGATGGTTGTGAGCTCCCATGTGGTTTCTGAGAATTGATTCTGGGTCCTCTGGAAGAGCAGTCAGTGAATCTAACTGAGGAGCCACCTCCCCTGCCCCGAATATGTTCTTAAAGTGTCAGAAGTGTCGTTTTTAGTCATTGAAAGAATGCTCCAACATGTTCGTTGACACCATTCATCCATCAATAAGATTTCTGGTAACGGTAGTGGGTTTCAGCAGAGCCTTCTTTCTGTGAACCTCAGATGAGCAAATTCCAACCCAGCGACACCACAAAGCCTCCGGCTTTCCTCTCCTTCTGCCCCTCATGACCGATCCCACTATGGCCACTCCTTGTGCCAGGGAGGAAGTACCTGTGTATTCGCTCTCCACAGTGCTCCAGGCTGACCAAACATCCCAAGGTCTTTTGCTTTGGGGTTTTCTGAGGTCTATAAAAAAGCATGCCCTCTTAAAGAGTGCCATGGAAAAGCCTAGGATAGAGCTCATTCACTGGCTCCAGATGGCTCTAACTCAGGTGTGCCTTCCCCTCAGCACCCCTTCGTCAGCAGAGTCACCAGCAATAAGGCTCTCCGGGAGCTGGTGGCTGAGGCAAAGGCCGAAGTGATGGAGGAGATCGAGGATGGCAGGGAGGATGCTAGGGAGGATGGAGAAGAGGAGGATGCTGCGGATGCTGTTCCGGTAAGTCTGAGAAGCATGGGGGTGGGGAGGGTGGGCCCCAGCTGCCCCTGGGAGGAAGGCTGGGGAAGGATTCCACTCTGCCTCTCGGGGCCAACTGGCTGGGAGTCCCCAAAGCCCCAGGGTGCCCAGGGTGAGGCTGAGCAAATGGCCAGATCTAAGTTCTTGAGCATGCAAGACCTAGAGCTGTCGTCCTAAGGTCCCTGGACTCATAGTTTAATCCAAGGGCTTCTCCTGGGGGAATTGCTCTCCCTAGAGAGTCCCTAGTAAATCAGGGCTGAATTGTCACAGAGATGAACATCCCCCCCAACCCCGGGCCCTTCACATTTTTTTGGTTTTTGAGACAGAGTCTTAACTGTGTAGCTTTGGCTGGCCTAGAACTCACTATGTAGACCAGGCTGACCTTGAACTCAGAGACCTGCCTGCCTCTGCCTCCTGGACACCGACATTAAGGGAAGGCGGGTACTACTGTGCCTGGCTCACTAAATTTTTAACTTAAAATTTTTTAATTAGAATGAGGCTTCATTGTAAACATTTAAAATAAAAATCTGTTTTTGGTTCTCACTCAGATGGAAGAGGTCCCAGGCTTCTGCCCCATACCCAGTTGTAATCCCTGTAGCCTTCTTTCTACCTTCATGCCACAAAGAGACACTTATTCTTTTTTTTTTAAAGATTTATTTATTATTTATTTATTGTAAGTATGCTGTAGCTGTCTTCAGACACTCCAGAAGAGGGCCTCAGATCTCATTATGGGTGGTTGTGAGCCACCATGTGGTTGCTGGGATTTGAACTCAGAACCTTTGGAAGAGCAATTAGTGCTCTTACCTGCTGAGCCATCTCACCAGCCCAAGACACTTATTCTTGATCCATAGACATCAGTATTTGGTTTCGTCACAGCAACGTTTCTAGTACTCTCCACCCCACAAAAAGGAAAATACAGGGGACAGGCAGGCTGAGAGCAGCCCTAGGTGGATTGATTGGGACTTTATGTAACTTTTTAATGTGACCTAGTTGCCATCTAGAAATCAACAGATATCATGTGGATTCAGATTACTGAAATAGCCATGTAGCTCAGCTGGTAGAATGCTGGTCCAATATGCCCGAAACCCTGGAGTCTATCTCAGCACCCTATAAAACTGGCACGGCGGTACACATCTGTGATCCCAGCACTTGGGAGACGAAGGCAGGAGGATCAGAAGTTCATGGCCATCCTCGGCTACACAGCAGGTCTGAAGTCATCCTGAACTACCTGAGATCCTGTCTTAAAAGCCAAAAGAAAAAAATCAGATTGCCAGTATGTGTTGAATTTGGGAGAGCTGGCCTTGGGTGAGAAAGGGGTATTCCCCCCACACTGTGACAATCTGCTGGGCCTCTCTACAGCTGGCCACAGTCTGTTTCCCCCATAGGACAGGAGCAGCTATTAGCTGAAATTATAACTAGAGAGAGGGAGAGTCTTTGCCTTGGTTGGTAACCTGTTTAAGAAAGGCTGCGCGGAGTGGTGGAGACTAGGCTCAGCGGTCCCTGCTCTGCTCTGCTGGCCTGTCACCTGTGGGGCCAGACCACTACTGTGGAGCCCCAGCAACTCAGCCTTGACTCTTTTCTAGCCCCTAGTCAACCACACTCAGGACTCCGCCGATGTAACTCAGCCAAGCCTCAACTCCGACAAGCTTCTCCAGGATTCTTCCACCCCTCTGCCTCCCAGTCAGCCTCAGGAGCCTGTGAACAACGGGCCCTGTAGCCAACCCTCAGGGGATGGATCCCTCCAAACCACCGGCCCTGCAGATGGGGTCTCCAAGAACGACGAAGGTGGCTTAAAGGTACCCGTCCCCCTCCGGAAGTCCCGGCCACTGTCCATGGATGCCAGAATTCAGGTGGACGAAGAGAAACAACTCATTGACGAGGCTGAGCACTCCAGCCCTGCAGCCAGCAGGTCCCAAAAGGCCAACCAGAGCCGACCTAACAGCAGCGCCCTGGAGACTTTGGGTGGCGAGACTCTGGCCAATGGCGGCCTGGAGCTCCCCAGCTCTGTCACTCCAAGCCATTCTAAGAGGGCCTCGGACTGTAGCAACCTGTCTACCTCAGATAGCATGGACTATGGCACCTCCCTGTCTGCTGACCTGTCCCTGAACAAAGAAACGGGCTCATTGTCTCTCAAGGTAATGTCACCTGTCTGTCACCTGGGGGCCAAGGCAGGCATGTGGGCCAGCGTGCCATGCTCAGGTTCCATTCTCACAGGCAGGCAGAAGCTATTTGCCTTGTATTTGATGTGTGTATTTGTAAGAGGGTTAGGGGTGAACCCAGATCTTGGTGCATACTTAGCAATACATGCTCACATGCACACACGCACATGTGCACACATGCACATACAGCCTCTTTTTTTTTTTTTGGTTTTTCGAGACAGGGTTTCTCTGTGTAGCCCTGGCTATCCTGGAACTCACTCTGTAGACCAGGCTGGCCTTGAACTCAGAAATCTCCCTCTAGCTGAGCTTGGACACATTCTCCTTGCCAGGGCTCCAAACTGCACAACAAGACGCTGAAGAGGACGCGCCGGTTTGTGGTGGATGGTGTGGAGGTGAGCATCACCACCTCCAAGATCATCAGTGAGGATGAGAAGAAGGACGAGGAGATGAGATTTCTCAGGCAAGTCCAGGGCAGCGTAGGCGGGGAAGGGGCGGGGGAGGGGCGGGGCCCCCTGGGGTTAGCCTTGTGGATAGGACGGGCATGAAGTAGGGAGAAGGGGCCAAGGCAAAAGGAGAGTGGTTTAGAGACCCTTTCTCCTGCATTCATGTACTCACACATCCATTTGTCTGTCGGTCTGTCTGTCTGTCTGTCACCCATCCCTTCTATCCATCTTCTCACTCATCCACATCCCAGTTTCCCATCTACCCAACCTGTCTACATAGCCATGTCTGCTCCTCTGCCTAACAACCTAGTCCCTATCCCTGTACCTACCCATCCTATCTGCTTATTCTTCCAGCTATCTGCCTACCCACCCACCTACAGATCACCTGACCATTCATCTATTTTTTTTCTTCCACTTATTTATTTGTCCATCCATCCATCTACCCATGTATTTATCTGCCCACCCACCTGTCCACCCAGTTATCCATCTGTCCATCCACCTACCCGTGTCTGTACTAATGTCTAATATAGTAATGTATTAATGTACCCATGTCTGCACCCATCTATCTGTCTAACTGTCCATTTAATCCATCCATCCACCCACCTCTTCAGGTTACCACTTATCCATTTGTCCACTCAGCTTCCCACTTGTGCATCCTCTTCCGGGTGGGACAGATTGAAAGCCAGATGCATGAAGCTGTGCCCCATGTCAAGTTTATACCTGTGGGTCCCAAACACAATGCACAGGCCAATTCTTGGCTGTGAGGGGTGCACCGGGTGGTCCAGTAGTCAATGCCTGAGCTGGGCAAAGATTCTCAGGGGCCCTCCGCATCACCTCCCTGAGCTGAGCTTGTGGGATGAGGTGAACACCCCAGAGCTGCCGGCATGCTGAGGGATCCCGCAGTTGCCGAGGCCCTGGCGGGTGCCTCTTGAGTTCTATCAGGACCTTAGAGAATGGGACTTCAGTATGGAATGCCAGGCCAGAAGGGGGGTGAGACTGTGGTCTGTGTCCGGGCAGGACCTGGGCTTTGTATGCTTCGAGGGAAGGGTGGAGAATTCCAGGCATGGCAGGAGGGGAAGTGGCACATGGTGCGGGCCCTGATATCCTGTCTGGACGGTTTCTCTGGCTACTGTATAGGTCTTAGCTGTAGAAGGGCAAAATTGACTCGGGATGTGGGGGGCTGTCCAAGACCATCAGCCTCGGCTCTGCTGAAGTGGGGCAGAGGCCAGCAGGGAGCAGGGATTGGATTTAATGTCCATCTCAGAGGCGGACCCATGAGAACGGGAGGGAGTGGCAGAGAAGGAAGATAGAAGGCAAAGCCGCTTGCCTGAAACAGCCTCACATGCTCCAGTTGTCACAAACAGCCCTCCCCGGGGGACCCTGTTCTCATGTGCGTCTGAGGAAACCGTGTCTCTTGGCAGATGAGCTGCAAGCATTAGGTCTCTGGTTGACAATCGAGATTCTGCCTAAGTGTTCAGAGTGCATCGTGCCTTCCCGGGACTGCTGGTTGCGGGCACGAGGATGCTCAGAGCTCTCAGAGACCGGGCTTTGCAGACGCTGTCTTTGCTTTGGAGGAAGCGTCCGGCATTCCAGAATAGAAATAGCTTAGGATGTTCTAGGGATTTCCTCCGTCTTGGCCAGTGGAATGAAATTTAATTATAAATGACACTGTTAAAAACATCCTTTTAAAAAAATCACATATTTAAAAAAAAAAAAAAAAAAAAACCTTATTCAATCCAGAAGTGAAACTGGGGTGCCAAAAGGCTGTTGAGATATTGCCAGTATCTTCCAAAATGTTCTTCTAATTTATATCAGTATTGCATGGAATATGAACTCTTCTTCTTCTTCTTTTTTTTAAGATTTATTTATTATTATTGAAGTACACTGTAGCTATCTTCAGACGCACCCAAAGAGGGCATCAGCTTTCATTATGGGTGGTTGTGATCCACCATGTGGTTGCTGGGATTTGAACTCAGGACCTTTGGAAGAGCAGTCAGTGCTCTTACCTGCCGAGCCATCCCGTCAGCCCTGAACTCTTCTATATGCTTATAGTCACCTTTTATATTTTTCTCTTACATTTGCATCTCTTATCACAGTTTCTTCTTGTTTCTGCACTTGTTTGCTTTGTGTCTGTCCATATTGTGTACCACTTTGGGGGAGGAGATTAGTTTCTTTGTCCTTACTGATTTCTAAGTGTTTTTTTTTAAAGATTTATTTATTATTATAAATGAGTACACTGTAGCTGTCTTCAGACACACCAGAAGAAGGCATCAGATCTCATTACGGGTGGTTGTGAGCCACCATATGGTTGCTGGGATTTGAACTCACAACCTTGGGAAGAGTAGTAGTCAGTGCTCTTGCCCACTGAGCCATCTCACCAGCCCCCTAAGTGTTCTTTATATATGGAGGACGCTCACCTTTTTGTCAGCGATTATCGAATGAAGCCTGAATCCTGATCCTGCTTTTGCCTGAGTCAGTGGGATTCTGCTCCACAATCCATCCTCCCATGGCCCAGACTGTGTGTACTGTGGTCTTAGGGGCTCCCTTCTCACTGGGAAACGTTTGTGTCTGTTAATCCACAGGCGCCAGGAACTCCGAGAGCTCCGGCTTCTGCAGAAAGAGGAGCACCGCAACCAGACGCAGCTGAGCAGCAAGCACGAGCTGCAGCTGGAGCAGATGCACAAACGTTTTGAACAAGAAATCAATGTGAGTGAGAGGAGATGGGCCCAGGGGCTTCTGGGTTTTCTTCAGGTCGGGGGTTGTAGAAGGGTGGTGACCCTTCACAGTGACCCTGAGTCACACAGGAACATCTTGAGAGGAAATCCCCTCTGTGGAGTACTGTGGCACGGTCTGGCCTAGCCCAACATGGAAACAGAGAGGTTAAGTAACTTGCCCTGCGCCGGGCGGTGGTGGCACACACCTTTAATCCCAGCACTTGGGAGGCAGAGGCAGGTGAATTTCTGAATTCGAGGCCAGCCTGGTCTACAGAGTGAGTTCCAGGACAGCCAAGTCTACACAGAGAAACCCTGACTCCGGGGGGGAAAAAAAAAGTAACTTGCCCTGGAACACACAGCAAAGGGTGGCTGGGCTGGGACTCAAGTCTGGGTGTAGTACAGACTCTGAGGTATATGTGAGTACACTGTAGCTGTCTTATGACACATCAGATCCTATTGGATCCCATTACAGATGGTTATGAGCCACCACGTGGTTGCTGGGAGTTGAACTCATGACCTCTGGAAGAGCAGTCAGTGCTCTTAACCTCTGAGCCATCTCTCCAGCCCCCTGACTCTGCGGTATAAAGTGGCTCCTGGATACCTCTGAGTCTTTCTGTGCACTGTCCAGGCCAAGAAGAAATTCTATGACGTGGAGCTAGAAAACCTGGAGCGACAGCAGAAGCAGCAGGTAGAGAAGATGGAGCAGGACCACAGTGTGCGCCGCAGAGAGGAGGCCAAGAGGATCCGCCTGGAGCAGGATCGAGACTATGCCAAGTTCCAAGAGCAGCTCAAACAGATGAAGAAGGAGGTGGTGAAGGGTTGCGGGGTGGGGCGGGGCAGGGGCGGGGCCTCTCTGATCTAAGGATTGGCCAGTGCCTTAGTTAGGATCCTATTGTTGTGGCAAAAACACCATGACCGGTAGCAATTTGGAAAGGCAAGGGTTTATTTCAGCCTACAGTTGCACTGCACTGTCCATCGGCGGGGCGGGGCGGGGCGGGGGCGGGGTGGGGGCGGGGCGGGGCCGGGGCGGAGGTGGAGCCTGGAGGCAGGAGCTGACATAGAAGCCATGAAGGGTGCTGTTCACTGGTTTGCTCCTCGCGCTTTGCTCGGCCTCCTTACTTACAGAAGCCAGGACCACTAGTCCAAGGGTAAAACCAGCCACCGTAAGCTGGGCCGCCCACGTCAGTCATCCATCTAGAAAATGCTTCCCAGGCTTGTCCACAGGCCAGTCTGGAGACAGCATTTTCTCAATTCAGGGTCCTGCTTCCCAAATGACTCTATAGAACTTGTCATCACGGCCTCCCTTCCCAACAGAGGGGCGGCATAAAGCCCACTACCCAAGTCCTTGGGGCAGCCACATTGGGAGGCCTGGTGCCCAGCTACAGAGCTATGACACATGTAGTCCTTTCTCTGTCTTCTGAGTGCCGCTTTCCTGTGTTGGCTTCCCCTCAGCTGGGTTCTTTCTAAGTGGCTTCTGTCAGCTCCTCTCCTCTTCTTCCTCCTCCTCCTCTTTCTCACCCAGGGGTTCCCATGGGTTTAAGGCCACCACTTCCATAGGGTGGTATAGCCTGCATGTAGCCAACACACATCTTCCTGGCCCCCAGTCACCTCTGGGTCGTTCCCAATTTCCAATGCACTGCAGCTGCTGCTGTGCAGGGGTCGCCGTAGCTGGAGCTCTGGCGAGGGGGAGGCTGGTTCACTATGTTTTCCCTGAGGGATTCTACTCAGTTTGCATGTTGATGAAATTCTGTAATGACTTGTCTCTCAGAATCTGTCCCTGTCATGAAGTTGAGTGAGTTCCCTATCCCTGCACACCATATCCCTCCACGGAACCCTGGGGACTTCTTAGTTAAAAGCCAGATTGTTTTTCTGGGTGGGAAAATGGGGTGTCAATACAGTCAGTAACTTCACTGCCCTGGAATGCTGTCTGGTGGAACTCGTTCTCCAGCCCTGCCATGCCTGCTGTGTAGAGAACAGTGCCGGCGTGTAAATGGTCCCGGGGGGGGCGGGGGGGGGAGGCATGGGCCCGCCTCTTTGCCAAGTGGCCCCACAGGACTCAGCCTTCATTCTTCTGCCTCTTCCCTCCATCCTAAGAATGTTTCTAGTGTTTTCCATGGAAACTCAGACCCTGTGCTCGATTGCCGCTTCTAATCCCCTGTCCCCCAAACCAAAGCACTCAGCTTGTAAAGGTGCAGTCCTCCTAAGTCTAGCTTTGGTTTTTCCAGACAGAATTTCTCTGCATAGCCTTGGCTGTCCTGGAACTCACTCTGTAGACCAGGCTGGCCTTGAACTCAGAAATCCACCTGCCTCTGCCTCCCAAGTGCTGGGATTAAAGGCGTGTGCCACCACTGCCCGGTGTAAGTCTAGCGTGGTAGCGTGGTTGCAGTCACTGAGCTGGCACTGGACGCCACCCCCGGTAGAGAGGCCAAGGCACACAGATGGACTGTTCCTTTAGGAATTTTAGGTAAATCTGTGTTTCTGAGCCAGGAGTCTTCTGTCCCTAGCTCTCTGGAACACTGACAGTGTCTGTACACATTTTGGAGGGTGTCACAGCTAGGGGACAGAGTGGGGCTGTCTGTTGATCTTGCTGCCGTCATCCTGAAAATGCTTAGGACAGAACCTCCTCACTCTCAAGTCCCCAAAGTCAGTAACTCGAGAGATAGGAAATGCACCTAGAGCAGAGAGGCCAGACTCAGCCGCAAAACCCAAGACCATTTTATAAAAACCAAGGAGGGAGCCAGAGAGATGGCTCAGCAGTTAAGAGCACTGGCTCCTTTTCCAGAGGTCATGAGTTCAATTCCCAGCAACCACATGCTGGCTTACAACCATCTGTAATTGGATCCAATGTCCTCTTCTTGTGTGTCTGAAGACAGCGACAGTATATTCACATATATAAAATAAATAAGTAAGTCTTTAAAAAATATATATACAAATACAAACCTGGGAAATGGAAGAGAGGCTGAGACAGGTTAAGCTTGTGGGGTTTGGAAGTCAGAGAGTGAGCATGTGTTGATGACATCACACAGATGCTCTGAAACAATCATATGCTCCCTTGCTGCCCACATGTCACTTCTGTGTGAGGCATCTGTCCCCAAACTCTTTTGCTCCTTTATTTAGCTGGAAGATTGGTTTCTTTTTACTGAATTCTGACAGTTCTCTTTATATTTGCTACTTTTTTAAAAAAAGATTTATTTATTTATTTTACGTATATGAGTACACCATTGCTCTCTTCAGACATACCAGAAAAGGGCATCCGATCTCATTACAGATGGTTGTGAGCCACCATGTGGTTGCTGGGATTTGAACTCAGGACCTCTGGAAGAGCACAGTTGGTGCTCTTAACCACTGAGCCATCTCTCCAGCTCATATTTGGTACTTTATGAGATGTTATTTTGCAAATATTTATTCTCCGCCCAAGGCTTGTCTTGCAAACCCAACTGTTTCCTTTAGGGGCAATTCTTTCGGTGGCTTATTTAAGAAGCCAAGGAATCCTTCCCCAGTCCTATGGGATGTGTAGTCTTTTAGAAGTTTTCTGTGTTTGGTTTTGTATTTCCCTGTGAGAACATTTGAGTTCAGTTTCTGTAAGGAATAAGGTGTGGACGTGCTCAGGGTTTGTGGTGGGATGCCTGTCCCAGCATTGTGTGTTGGAAATATCCACCTCCCTCTGCTAAGTTTTCTTCGTGGAAAAGGAGCCGACCGTGTATGAGCGGATCTGGTTTGGTCCATTTGGGGTCTGCTTGTCATACAGGTTCATCTGTCTGCATCTTCAAACCCAGACCCTGGTAAACCTTGGCACCGCGTGGTTTGAGTCCTGAGTCGTTGGCTGTTTCGCCTCTCTGCCTTTTCACACATATCCTATATCACCCTGCCAGTCCTGTAGAGAAGCCTCACTGACTTTGAGTCAGTTTGGGTGAACAGGCATCTGAGCAACACTGAGCCTCCGATGACAGGCATTTTATATATGTATGTTGTATTTGATAACTTTTGCTGGTGATTTTTAGTTTCTTAGTATGCAAGTCCGTTCTTGTTTTATTACACTTACACATATCTTCTGGGGAGGGAACTTTTATAAGAGAGTTGAAAATTATCAATTTAGGGCACTGGAAAGGTGGCTCGGTGGTTAAGGGTACTTAGCTGTGCTTTCAGACGACCTGGGTTCAGTCCCCAGCACCCAGGTGCCAGTTCCCAATTGTCTGTAACTCCAGTTCTGGGGGACAGGCTCCCAATTCCCTCTTCTGGCCTTTGTCGTTGCCAGGCACATAAGTGGTGCACAGATGTTCATGCAAGCAAAACACCCATAAACATAAAATAAAATTAAAGTATCAATTTAGCTAGCTACTAGAGGGTAGAGCTATAATGGCTGTTTGTGCAGTGGTTTTTGTTTTTGTTTTTGTTTTTGTTTTTCCTTGTTTTTTTCGAGGTAGGGTTTCTCTGTGTAGTCCTGGCTGTTCTGGAACTCACTCTGTAGACCAGGCTGGCCTCGAACTCAGAAATCCAAGTGCTGGGATTGAAGGCATGTGCCACCACCGCCCGGCTTGCACTGTGGTCTTGTATCTAGCCTTACGGTCTATTTCCAGTCAGGGTGGGGGGTTGGTAGATTCCTTGAGGTTTTCTGTTTCCTTTCTTCATGTAACTCTGTTGCATTGTGTGCTGGCTCAGGTCCACTGAGAAGCTGGCTAGAAATAGAAATAGTTCTTCCCTGTTCCCAGATTCAAGAGAAACATGATCATTATTTCCTCATTAAGGTTGATGTTAGCACCAGAGCATTGACTTGATTCTGATTTTTTTTTTTTTTTTTTTTTTTTT